>BQNB010007366.1:5329-92057 GCA_026074375.1 Tanacetum coccineum | reverse complement strand
TTTTCTTCATCTCCACCAAAGATCCACCCATCACCATCCTCCCCCTCCCGCTACCACCATCACAGCCGCACATTCCAGTTATAAGATGATTAGATACCAATATGGCTAATCCAGTCAACAGTGAAGGTTCTTTGCCACCTCATTCCAATCCTGCTCTTTATGTGGATGTTTTCCACATTCCATGGACCGATATAGTTTTCAAAGATAAAATTGGACAAGGTAACCTCTTTTATCCGATTCGAACTAGTGGTCACATAATACGCAGGCCGGATGATGGTTTAAAAAAGGTCTGGGTCGTCTGGTTTTGTAAAACATGGTGGGTTCGGTTGGGATGTCTTTTTATGTCTTGAACAGTACAGGTAGCTATTGTTCTTTAAATGTAATCTATATTGCTACAATGAGCAGTCAGTCAGCACTTTATAAAAGCGTTTTAGTGGTGGTGTTTGTGGTGGTGGTGACGATTAGGAGGAGGAGTATGGTGGTGAAGATGGTGGGTGGTGGTTGTCAAGAAGACGAGGATAATTTAGTCATTTTAGGGTCATATTGGTGATATCGGAATAATATTTGAATGTACGTTGGTGTAGGTAGGACGAAAAATAGTTCGTTGGTCATGTCAGGACAAATTGGAAATTTTGTTGGTATTTTATGACTTTTACCCTTGAATATAATAAAAATACTAGTAAAAAAATAAAGTACGCCAATTAAATAAAAGAAAAAGTAAAAGGGATAAAAGTAAAAGGACTGAAGATGTAAATGCGAGAAAACGACAGGAGATGGGCGGCTGGGCCTGGGTGTTTCAAAAATTGAAATCCTAGGATATAAAGTATGTGTTCTTCTGACGCAGAACGGAAGCGTGCTATAAATCCTAACTAGGGTTCAAGACGAATCACAAAGGAATAAAAGACTGAAGTCTTGATTTTATTGATAATTGAATAATGAATGACTACACAATAAACCCAAGCCCTATATTTATAGGAGAATCAAAACTTGGGGAAAAAGTCAACAAGATTATTCTAAAATATACGAAATATGGAAACCAAATAAAAGTCAATAAACAAAATATGGAAACCATATTTTTTATTAATATTAAAATTAATGGTGTCTCTATCTTTAAGGTTACTTATTTTTGGAAACCATATATTCCTCCGCTAGATCTTGAATCATGTCCTCATCATTCCCTCTCTCTTTAGAAGATTTCGTCCTCGAGTGCTTGCCCTCATTCATGTCCTTGGAGTGAAATCCATATATATCTGACACATTAAACGTCTTCGAAATACTCATAGTATTTGGTAAGGCCAACACATAAGCATTATCATTAATCTTTCGAAATATTTTATACTAACCATATTTCTTTGGCTGTAGCTTGCTATAAGTCCCAACCGGAAAATGTTCTTTGCAAAGAAACACCATTGCCTCATCTCCTACTTGGAACAACTTCTTCTGACGATGCTCATCCGCTACAATTTTGTGCTTAGCATTTGCTTTGGTAATGTTGGCTCGCACTACCTCATGAATAGCTTGAACTTCTTCCACCATCCCCTTTGCTTGGACATTCTTCTTACCTGGTAAATGAACTAAATCGACCATGTGCCTTGGAGAAGTCTTGTACACAACCTCAAATGGTGAAAATCCCATGGAACTCTGAACCACACTATTATAAGCAAATTCAGCTTGTGTCAATGACACATCCTAAAGTTTAGACTTTTCCCCACACAAGCAACTACTCCGAGCCGAAGTAATGGACTTTGGAACTCCATGCAAATGAACCACCTCTTTAAAGAACAACCTCGTAATATGTGCTGCATCCGAAGACTTCTTACAAAGAATGAAATGCGCCATCTTTGATAACTTGTCAACAACAAACACAGAATCGACTCCCCGTTGAGTGCGAGGAAGCCCAAGCACAAAATCCATCGAAATATCGACCCAAGGACTCTCAGGTATGGGCAATGGCATATAAAGACTTGTATTTTGTGCTTTACCCTTTCCTTCTTGACACACGAAAAATCTCTTCACGAATGCTCCAACATCCTTTTTAATTGAGTCCAATAAAATCGACTTTCTACACTAGCAATGGTCTTATCTCGGCCTAAATGAGCACTCAATCCTCCTGTATGTACCTCCTTAATCAATTGACTCCTAAGGGAAGTACTAGGAATACACAAACAATTACCTTTAAGCAAACCACCGTAAGGTACAACAAACTCACCCTGATGTTGCTTGGTTTTGAGCTCCATCCAAGTGTTGCGAAAATTTTCATCACTTGCGTATAACTTTAATTGATTGAAAACCACAAACCACGTACTATGATCATCAATAAAGTGGTCTTTCTACTCAATGCATCTGCCACTTTATTACTTGCACCCGATTTATGCTTGATCACATAGTTGAATTTCTCCAAGAAACTTGCCCACCGTGTATGTACCTTATTTAAATGCCTTTGAGTTTGAAAATATTTGAGAGATTGATGATCCGAATAAACCACACACTCTCGTTGAATCAAGTAATGCTCCCACTTCTTCATAGCATGAACAACCGCATACAACTCTTGTTCATAAGTTGACCACTTTTGTCGAGCTTCATTAAGTTTCTCACTATGAAACGCTACGAGTCTCCCTTCTTGTGACAAAATAGCCCCAATCCCGGTTCCACAAGCATCACATTGTAACTCAAAAACTTTATCAAAGTTAGGTAAAGAAAGTATCGGTGCGGTTGTCAACTTCTACTTGATAATCTCGAAGCTCTCCTCTGCCTCCTAAGTTCATTGAAACGAACCCTTTTTTAAACAATTGGTAATTGGTGCCACTATGCTACTAAAATTCCTCACAAACCTCCTATAAAAGGTCGCCAACCCATGAAAACTTCTAACTTCTGACAACGTCTTAAGCGATGGCCAATCCCGAATCGCCTGGACCTTGGCTTCGTCAACATGAATCCCATCCGAACTCATAATGTAACCAAGAAACAAGAGTTTATTTGTAAGGAAAGTACACTTCTTTAAGTTAACAAACAAATCATTACCAGCTAGCGCCTTCATAACCTTTCGTAGATGACCCAAATGTTCCTCCTCCATTTGGCTATAAATCAAGATATCATCAAAATACACTACCATAAACTTACCCATAAATGGCCTAAGAGCTTGAGTCATTAAGCGCATATTATTACTATGCGCATTAGATAATCCAAATGGCATAACAAGCTACTCATACAACCCATCCTTTGTGTTGAAAGTGCTCTTCCATTCATTACCCGGTTTAATCTGAATTTGATGGTAGCCATTCCTTAAATCAATTTTAGAAAATAATCTAGCTAAAGCAGTTCCAGCTGCTCTTGCTATAAAAAATTATGAGAGGTTATTTTTGTTAAATAATGCTAATTGGTCCAATAAGTCATCAAGACGCGAAATAGGAAAACGATACCTTACCGTGATTTTGTTGATTGCTCGACTATTAACGCACATCCTCCAACTTCCGTCCTTCTTTGGTGTAAGAAGTGCCAGAACCGCACAAGGGCTAATGCTTTCTTGAATGTGGCCTTTCTTCAACAATTCTTCTATCTTCTCACGCAAAATTTTAGACTCCTTAGGGCTCATCCTATAGTGAGGAATATTAGGTAAACTTGGTCCAAGAAATAAATCAATTTGGTGTTGAATATTCCTCAATGGTGGCAAAGTGTCCGGTCTATCATCCTTCACAATCTTACCAAATTCAGCTAGTAAGGGTTTAATTATCGCTGGTATTGCATTCTTCATGACATCTTCAACACCTTTCACAACTAAAGCATAAGAAACTCCCATCTCCCTCCTTGCAGCTTGAAAATCCTTTGGTGAAGCCACTAAAGTTTCCAAAGTCTTGCTCTCTAATTTATTCTTAGGAGAAATGACACTTAAAGATAACATAGCAATAGTTTTTCCGCTCCATCTATTCAAATACATATTTGATTTACCTTTGTGTGTAGTGTTCACATCATGTTGCCATGGTCTTCTTAATAATACATGACATGTCTCGATAACAACAACATCACAAGTAACCAACTCATTGTAATGCTTCCCAATAGCAAGAGGAACCTTACAAATCTCATTCACTATAAGTGTCGGCCCCTTCTTGATCCACCCGATCTAATAAGGACTATGACGGGGTTTGGTGGGAAGCTTAAAAGCTTTAACCAAAGCCTTAGACACTAAATTTTCGCAACTCTCTCCATCAATGATAATAGAACAAATCTTTTCCTTAACCAAACATTTAGTTTGAAAGATTTTATTTGTTGGGAATAAAGGCGTCTCAAGTTAATACTGTTGATTGAAGAAACTACTGCTGCTGAAGATTAGAAGAAATAGTTTAAGTCATTAGTACTGCTAATGTAATAGTTAGTACTGCCAGTACAAAGTGTTAGTACTGCCAGTACAAAGTGTTAGTACTGCCAGTTTATTAGTACTGTTAGTTATGTAGTTAGTACTGTTGGTATAAATAGTTAGTACTGCTATATGCATGAGATATATTAAGAATAGATATGCATTGATCACTTGACGCGTTTTGTAAGCCCATTAGGGTTTCCTTAGTGTATAAAAGGAACCCTACGGCATAGATCTAGATATCAGTTTCACATAGTTTTCATATTAGTATTCATAGTTTGCATAGCAATCATAGTTAGTATTCATAGCTATTTTGTAATTCAAAATAGTATTCAATATATTGAAAGTTTAGTAAAGATCTTGTTTTTACTGTTTCATTGTTCTTCTTAGTATTACAAACTAGATTCCGCATAGTTTGTGATATTCTCAATCTTAGTTTCTACTATAGTTGTCTTGGATTTATCCAATATAACTAAGCTTTAACAAGCTAAGTAAGATCTGTCAAGAAGGGATCAACAAGTAGTATCAGAGCTTGTTGAGAAACTCTGAATAAGAAGAACACTATATCTACACAAGATCTCATAATCAAAGAGAAGATGGAATCACAGTCAAAAACTACCCAAACAGTGTCTGCACTAAAACTTCCTATACTTAAAACAGGAGACTATGAACTATGGAGTATGAGAATGGAGCAATATCTTACTCACACTGATTATGCTCTTTGGGAGGTTATTGTGAATGGTGATGCACCTGTTGTTGCATCAGCTAGTACCGAAGGTCTCATTCCTCCTAAAACTACATAACAAAAGTTGGCAAGAAAGAATGAATTGAAAGCTAAAAGCACTATGTTGTTGGCCATTCCTGATGAGCACCTATTGAAGTTTCATGGAATCAAGGATGCAAAGACCTTATGGGAAGCTATTAAGGCCAGATTTTGAGGCAACAAAGAATCAAAGAAAGTGCAGAAAACCATTCTGAAGCAGCAATATGAGAATTTTACTACATCAAGATCTGAAGGACTGGATAAAACCTATGATAGGTTTCAGAAACTCATCAGCCAATTAGAAATTCATGGTGAAGTTATCTCCCAGGAAGATACAAATCTTAAATTGCTAAGAAGTCTACCATTAGCTTGGAACAATATTGCCTTAATCATGAGAAACAAATCTGATCTAGACACAATAAGCATGGATGATTTGTATAACAACTTGAAGGTGTATGAAGCTGAGATTAAAATCCAATCAAGCTCAAGCTCAAACTCTCATAATGTGGCTTTTGTATCTTCAGATGATACTAGCAGTACTAATGAAGCAGTTAATACTGCTCATGATGTTCCTGCTGCTAGACAAGCTTCTTCCTCAACCTATGCTGATGATGTCATGTTTTCCTTCTTTGTTAATCAATCTAATAGTCCACATTTAGACAATGAAAATCTGGAGCAGATTGATACCGATGATCTTGAAGAGACGGATCTTAAATGCCAGGTGGCCATGCTTACCATAAGGGTGAAGAGATTCTTATAGAATACATGAAGGAATATGAATTTCAATGGCAAAGAAACTACTGGCTTTGATAAAACAAAGGTTGAATGTTACAACTACCACAAGAGAGGCCACTTTGCTAGAGAATGCAAGGCACCAAAAAACCAGGGGAATAGAAATGGAGATGTTCCAAGAAGTATTATACCAGTAGAGACTCCTGCAAATGCCTTGGTTGTTCAAAATGGAATAGGTGGTTATGATTAGAGCTATCAAGCTGAAGAAGGAACTATAAACTTTGCTCTAATGACCCATTTGTCTTTAGGTTCATCCAGTTCATCAAGCTCAAATACTGAGGTATACAATTACTCTAAAGAATGTTTAGAATCTTATCAGTCTCTTCAAAAACAATTTGATCAACAACGTGAAGTTCTAAAAAAATCTAATCTAGAAATTATAGGTTATCAATTAGGCTTAGAATCATTAGAAGCTAGAGTTGTTGTTCATCAAAAAAATGAAGCTGTTTATGAGGAAGACATTGCATTTTTGAAATAATGATGTTTAATATCAGAGATAAATCTATAACAGAAGCTTTTAAAATCAGTTACAAGAGAGCTTAAAAGAAAAAGGATGATTTAAAACTAAAATTATAAAAGTTTGAAACATCATCTATGAAGCTAACTAAACTGATAAACAGTCAAATAATTGTTAATAACAAGTCTGGTGTTAGTTTTGACAGTCAAATGAATGAAAATGAATTACATGATTGTCATTTGAATAAAGTGAAGTGTTTGCAGTGCATCTGATAAGTAGTGTGAAAGAGAGTTAAAGAAGGAAAATAATCAAGTAAATGATAGGTTTACGAAGGTTAAGGGATATCATGCAGTTCCCCCTCCCTACACTGGGAACTACATGCCCTCAAGACCTGACATATTCCTTTGCTGGATTAGATGATTCTGTCTATAATAACTAATGTGAGTGAAACTAAACTCTAGAGTCCAAAAATTAATCAACTACATCTAGATCTAGGTAAGGATCGTTTAGGAACAACCTAAAGATGTTAGGCATAGAGCACCTATCAATTGAAAGGAGTGGGAGTTGATAGTGATGCTGATTGTGTGATTAGACTTCATTTTGAACAGAATAAACCTAGTTTAAGCCTATAAAATTAATTTTTGTTAAATCAGATGAAAAATACAAAGTAAATCTGTTATTAAACAAACACACATATAGGGCAAGCTGAAAACCTTTAGGAAAAGTCAAGTCCTAGTGTGATAAAAGAAATTGGAATGGAATAATGACTCAGAAAACTAAGGATGGTTTTGAGTTCAATAAGAAAGCTTATTTTGTATGTGGAAGTCTTAACTATTTAATCAAGGACTGTAACTTTTATGAGAATAAAATGGTTGTTAAAATCTATGTTGAATAATATGGTAAGGGATACTGGGTCAAGAGGAATATAAGACCAGTATGGAACAATTGCACAAGGGTGAATCGCCAAAACAAATTGAATCACTTACATCCTAAAAGAAATTTTGTTCCAACGGCAGTTGCAACAAAGTCTGGACTAGTGCCAGTTAATGCAGCTAAGCAAAGCTCTCCAAAAGCCACAGCATAAATTAGTACTGCCAGGCATGTTAATACTGTTGCACTTAAACCAAAAGTAAATGCTGTATCACCTATAAAATATTCTTATTTTAAAGCACATTCACCATTGAAAAGGCCCTTTAACTAAAAATCAGCAGCTAAAACCAATAATTTGAATAAAAAAGTTTATACTGCTAAGGTTAATAATGTAACTACTGCTGGGCCAGAAGTAGTAGTTAGTACTGCTGAGGGAAAAAGGGAAAATGTTGTTAAGTCCTCAGCATGCTGGATTTAGAGACCAACAGGAAAAGTAATTGACCATATCTCCAAAGACAGTGGATCATACATGCCTAAAAGATTTGACTATGTTGATCCTTAAGGCAGACTCAAGTCAGTGATGGCTTGGGTCCCTAAGAGAAACTAATTCTCTTATTTTGAGTGCAGGGTAATCCACAATATGCTTTACAGGATCAAGGGATTTTTGATAGTGGATGCTCTAGGCATATGACTAGGAACAAGTCCTACCTTACAGATTATCAAGACATTGATGGTGGATTTGTTGCATTTGCAGGAAGTCCTAAAGGAGGTAAAATTACTAGAAAAGGTAAAATTAGGACTGGGAAATTAGACTTTGAAGATGTATACTTTGTAAAGGAACTTAAGTTTAATCTTTTCTCTGTCTCACAAATGTGTGACAAGAAAAACAGTGTTCTTTTCACTAAGACTGAATGTCTTGTTCTATCTCCTGACTTTAAGCTACTTGATGAAAGTCAAGTCTTGCTTAAAGTTCCCAGACATAACAACATGTACAGTTTTGATCTAAAGAATGTTGTTCCTTCAGGAGGTTTGACTTGTTTATTTGCAAAGGCTATAATAGATGAGTCTAATTTATGGCATAGGAGGCTTGGTCATATAAACTTTAAAACTATGAACAAACTTGTGAGGGGAAACCTTGTTAGAGGCTTACCTTTAAAGCTTTTTGAAAATGACCATTCTTGTGTTGCTTGTCAGAAGGGAAAGCAACACAAAGCCTCTTGTAAGACCAAGCTTGTAAGCTCTATCAGCCATCCCTTACAAATGTTGCATATGGACTTATTTGGGCCAACATTTGTAAGGAGTATCAATCACAAGATATATTGCCTTGTTGTCACTGATGACTATAGTAGGTTTAGTTGGGTTTTCTTTTTGGCCACTAAGGATGAGACTAGTGGGATCCTTAAAACTTTTATAACTGGCATAGAAAACCAAATAAATCATAAGGTTAAAATCATCAGATGTGACAATGGAACTGAGTTTAAAAATAATGACATGAATCAGTTCTGTGGGATGAAAGGGATTAAGAGGGAGTTTAGTGTTGCCAGAACTCCACAACAAAATGGAGTTGCTGAAAGAAAGAATAGGACACTAATAGAGGCAGCTAGGACTATGCTAGCAGATTCATTATTACCTACTACATTTTGGGCTGAAGCAGTTAATACTGCTTGTTATGTTCAGAATAGGGTTCTAGTGACCAAGCCTCACAACAAGACACCTTATGAACTATTACTTGGTAGACCACCTAGTATAAGCTTTATGAGACCTTTTGGGTGTCCTGTGACTATTCTTAATACCTTAGATCCCCTAGGCAAATTTGATGGGAAGGCTGATGAGGGGTTCTTGGTTGGATACTCTATAAATAGCAAGGCTTTTAGGGTATTTAACACTAGAACTAGGAAGGTAGAGGAGAACCTGCACATAAACTTTCTTGAAAACAAACCAAATGTTGCAGGGAGTGGTCCAGAATGGCTCTTTGATATTGATTCACTGACAAAATCTATGAATTATGAGCCAGTTACTGCAGGAAATCAAACTAATGGTGATGCAGGTATAGAGACAAATGTTAATGCAGGGCAAGCTGGACAGGAGAAAGCATCTGATCATGAATACATATTGCTACCACTCATGCTTTCTAATTCTTCACTCTCTTCAAGTTCTTAGAGCATAGATAATAAGGATGCTGATGAGGTACCAGGAAAAGGAGATGATGATTTAAGTAAAAGAAATGATCAAGAAAGGATTGATAGCAGTACTAAAGATGTTAATACTGCTGGGCCAAGTATTAATACTGCTAGTGAAAATATTAATACTGGTAGTCCAAATATTAATACTGCTAGTCCTATTCCTAATGATTCAAGTATGCAATCTTTGGAAAACACTGGCATATTTGATGATGCCTATGATGATAGAGAAGTGGGTGCAGAGGCTGACCTTAACAACTTGGAAACCACCATGAATGTCAGTCCTATTCCCACAACCAGAATTCACAAGGATCATCCTAAAGACCAGATCATTGGAGACATAAATTCAGCTACTCAAACAAGGAGGATGACCAAGATTTCTGAAGAACATGCTATGGTCAGTTACATCAAAAAGCAGAGGAGAACAAATCACAAAGATTATCAAAACTGCCTATTTGCCTATTTTCTCTCACAAATAGAACCCAAAAAGGTGATACAAGCATTAACAGATCCAAGCTGGATAGAAGCAATGCAAGAGGAGCTTCTGCAATTTAAACTTTAAAAGGTTTGGACTCTGGTAGATCTTCCAAAAGGCAAGAGGGCTATTGGAACTAAGTGGGTGTATAGAAACAAGAAAGATGAGAGAGGAATTGTAGTTAGAAACAAAGCAAGACTGGTTGCACAAGGTTATACCCAAGAAGAAGGAATTGATTATGATGAGGTTTTTGCTCCTGTTGCTAGGATTGAAGCAATCAGGTTATTTTTGGCCTATGCATCATTTATGGGACTTATTGTGTACCAGATGGATGTGAAGAGTGCCTTTTTATATGGTACTATTGAAGAGGAGGTGTATGTGTGCCAACCTCCTGGTTTTGAAGATCCACAGTTCCCTGACAAAGTTTATAAGGTAGAAAAAGCTTTATATGGTCTACATCAAGCTCCTAGAGCCTGGTATGAGACCTTGTCTACCTACTTATTAGAAAATGGATTTAGAAGAGGTACTATAGATAAGACTTTGTTCATCAAGAAGGACAAAGGTGATATCCTGTTAGTACAGGTGTATGTTGATGATATCATCTTTGGGTCTACAAAGAAGTCTTTGTGTGTTGAATTTGAGCAGATGATGCACAAGAGATTCCAGATGAGTTCTATGAGGGAGCTCACTTTCTTCTTAGGATTGCAAGTACAACAGAAGGAGGATGGAATCTTCATCAGCCAAGACAAGTATGTGGCTGATATTCTAAAAAAGTTTGATTTTGTCACTGTGAAGACAACAAGCACTCCTATAGAGCCTAACAAGGCATTGGTCAAGGATGAAGAGGCTGAAGATGTGGATGTTCATTTATATAGATCAATGATTGGATCATTGATGTACCTAACAGCTTCTAGGCCTGACATAATGTTTGTTGTTTGTGCTTGTGCAAGGTTTCAAGTTACTCCTAAAATCTCACATCTTCATGCAGTGAAGAGGATCTTTAGATACTTAAAAGGTCAACCTAAATTGGGCCTTTGGTATCCTAGAGATTCACCATTTGACTTAGAAGCCTTTTTTGATAGTGATTATGCTAGAGCTAGCCTTGACAGGAAATCCACAACAAGAGGTTGTCAATTTATTGGCAAAAGGTTGATCTCGTGGCAATGTAAAAAAGCAAACTATAGTTGCCAACTCTACTACTGAAGCAGAGTATGTTGCTTCTGCTAATTGCTATGGACGGGTGTTATGGATCCAAAATCAAATGCTTGATTATGGGTTCAACTTCATGAACACCAAGATTTACATTGATAATGAAAGCACCATTTATATTATGAAGAATCCAGTGTTTCACTCTAAAACCAATCATATAGAGATTAGGCACCATTTCATTAGAGACTCACATGAGAAGAAGTTGATTCAGGTGATCAATATACACACAGATCACAATGTAGCAGATCTCCTCACAAAAGCATTTAATGTTAGCAGATTCAAGTTTTTAACTGCTAGCATTGGAATGCTCAACCTATAGTTGCTTTAATTGAGGGGAGGATGATTGCAATGGATTAGAGATGCTTTTTGGATGAAATTAAGGTTAATACTGGTATCTCTAAAATTAGTACTGCTAGTTATACTTAACACTGCTAGTGTTAATAGTGTTAGTCAACAATTAATAATGTCAAGAAGCAAATGTTTTGGATTGTGTTTTCTTGGACTAACACTTGCAGGAAAGGCAAAGCAGTATGGTTGGATTTAGTGAGATGAGACAGCTAGAAGTCTTGAGGTTAATTTTGGAAGAAATTGGTTATAACTGGTATTTTGGTTTTGTTAACAGTTCTTAACATTTATTTATGGGCTATGCATAAATATGGATCCTCATGAATTCTTACATGTCTATCTAGTTGTTTCTAGTGTGCTTGTGATGAATAGAGGCATGTTGTTGTATAGTTGTTGGAAAAAAAGTTAAAACTGTTAGACTAATATTAGTACTGCTAGGCAAAAAGTTAATACTGCTAGACTAATATTAGTACTGCTGTGTTACCGCTAATATTGTTTCGGGTATAACATAATTTCCTAATTAATAGCCGTTAAGATATTTCCGCCAACAACTTCGCTTATAGGGGTCTATAATTTGGATAATTCTTGATCTTTCTTTTACTTATAAGCTTTCTTCAAGATAAAGATTCAATATTATTCAGTCGGTTCTATCAAAACCTCAAGCACTTTCTATAAAATCTCAATTAACTTTGTCAAACTCTCATATTCTCATCAACGATCATAAACCCAGAAAACTTATCATAACTTAATCACTTATGGCAAATTTGGAATTTAGCGACAAACACAACATGGTTGCTTATCTAAAGAAACCAACTGGGAGTGAAGGATTCCAAGAAATAGTAGATTTTCTCAATGGTAGTCATATCAGGTATGCCCTTACTAAGAATCCTACTATCTATGTTTCTCTAATCGAAAAGTTCTGGCAGATTGCTACTGTCAGAACAGTTGATAATGAAGAACAAGAGATAAATGCCATAGTTGATGGCAAAGAATTCACTATTACTAAAGCATCTGTTAGTAGGCATCTCTACTTAGCAGACGCAGATGGTATTAGTGTTTTGCCAAATATTGAAATTTTTGATCAACTCACACTAATAGGATATGTTTTAACTGATGATAAACTAACTTTTCAAAAAGGTAAATTTTCCCCTCAGTGGAGATTTTTGATCCATACCATCCTACACTATCTTAGTCCTAAGAAAACTTCTTGAGAACAATTTAGTAGTAATATAGCAACTGCTCTTGTTTGTTTGGCCACAAACAGAACCTTTAAATTTTCTAAATTGATTTTTGATGGTATGGTGAAAAACTTTGATAGTAAATATAAGTTTTTAATGTATCCAAGATTTATTCAAATCTTTTTGGACAAAAACAAAAGATTTCTTAAACCTCACAACAGAAAATATATTGCTCTTACTTTAACTCCAAAACTTTTTAGCAATATGAAAAGAGGTTTTTCTAGGGAACATACACCTTTGTTTCCAAGTATGCTGGCACTTCAAGCAGAAGAGGGTGAAGGTTAAGGAAATCCCTATGAACCTCAACCACCACCTTCTACTGCTCAACCTACTAATGAAGAATCAATCCTTAATATTGAATCATCATCACCACAAAAGACTCAATCACCTAGGCAAGCCTTAAACAAGGACACTGAGTTACCTCATAATAGTGTGCCTATACCCAATGTACCAGATGAGGCTGTCTATCAGGAGAGGGGTGACAGTGTAGAAAGGGCTGCTACTACTGCTACAAGCTTAGAAGCTGTGCAGGACAGTAGTAACATTGCTAAGACCCAATCCACAACAACACCTACTGAGCCAATTTCTCAGGAAACTAGTTTCGATGGTGGTCCCAGGCGCCAAGAGACCATGGGAGGTGCCTCTGTTCAAACTAGGTTTGAGAGGGCATCTAAATTGTCCTATGATTTACCACTCGGAGGAGGTAATACACCTCGAAGTGATGAAGACAGTATGACACTCCAAGAATTGACGGCTTTATGTACAAAATTGTCAGACTGGGTTCTAGCTTTGGAAACAGACTTAAGGCAGACAAAGAAGGTCTATGGTACTGCTTATACCAAGCTTATCATGAAAGTGAATAAATTGGAGAAAACTGTCAAAACTAGCCAAGCTAGAAGAAGAGCAAAGATTGTGGTCTCAGACGATGACATGGCTTCAGAGGATTCTTCCAAACAGGGAAGGATAATAAAAGAAATAGATCAAGATGTTGGTGTTACTTTGGTTACTCCTACAAAAGTTAGTAGTCAAGAAGATCAATCTGAAGATCAGTTAGGAGTTTTGAGTGCAACTAAAGTACTTGCAGATGCAGCTAGAGTTCACACTTATAGTATAAGAAGAAGAGCAGTTAGTACTGGCAGTGGTGGAGTTAGTACTGCCAGTAGGATAGTTAGTACTACTAGTATGATTCAACAAGTTAACAACATTATTCCTTCATCAAGTGCAACAAAGGATAAAGGTAAAGCTATTATGACAGAATCTGAGCCTAAGCAAACCACTACAAAGTTGAAACAAAGACAAGAAAGAGCTGGTTATGAAGCAACTATAAGATTACAAGAACATCTTGATGAAGAAGAAAGGCATAGGATTGACATGGATGCAAAAGTAGCTCAAAGGCTACAAGAAGAATTTGATGCAACAGAAAAACAGAGAATGGCTCAAGTACATCAAGCAGCTCAGGGTTTTACAGAGGATGAATGGGAGGACATTAGAGCAAGTGTTGAAGCTGATGAAGAGCTAACTCAGAAACTACAAGCAGAGGAAAGGGATAAGTATAGTGAAGTTGATCAAGCAAGGATGCTTATAGATCTGATTAATCAAAGAAAGAGATATTTTGCTGCATAGAAAGTTAAAGCAAAGAGGAATAAACCCATGACTCAAGCTCAACAAAGAACTTACATGTCTAACTATACCAAACACATGGGAAGCCATACAATGCAGCAGTTAAAAAGATATACTTTTGATGAGCTCAAGGAATTATTTGAAACTACAATGAAGCATGTTAGTACTTTTACATCCATAGAGACTGAAGATAAAGAAAGAGAATCAGAATTAGCAGCTGGAAGTTCCAAGAGACCAAGAGCAGAACATGATGAATAACATGATAAAAAGAGTGTCAAGAAACAGAAACTAGAGGCAAATGACGCTGAAAAAGAGGAGCTTAGAGCTTGTTTGGATATAGTTCTAGGGGATGAAATTGCTATGGATTTTGAATTTTTGGCTACCAAATATCCAATAATTGACTGAAAGACACACATTCTGACAGAAAACATAATGTATTATCAAATCATCAGAGCAGGTGGAAGTTCTAAGAATTACAAGATTTTCAGTGAGATGCTTGATGATTTTGACAGACAGGATGTGGTAGATCTACACAGGTTGGTACAAGAAAGGTATGAGACAACAAGCCCAGAAGGATATGACTTGTTGCTTTGGGGAGATCTGAAGACATTATTTGAGCCTTGTGGGGAAGATGAAGTCTGGAGGAATCAACAAGGCTACAACTTGATAAGCTGGAGATTATTTGACTCATGTGAAGTTCATGTATTGTTAATGGATAATGGAATTGCTATTCACATGATGATAAAAAAGAAATATCCTCTTACTCAAGAAATGCTTTCAAGGATGATAAATAAAAGACTAGAAGTTGATCATGAAAGTGAAATGGCATTTGAACTTCTCAGATTTGCAAGATCACAACTTAAGAAGTAGAAGAATGTTTGGAAGCATCCTCTCAGCACAGATGATTTAATTGGACGAAACTTGATGATTAACAAGATGAATATCAAGTTTAAGGAAGGATTGTTAGGGATAAAGGCATCTCAAGTTAATACTGCTGATTGAAGAAACTACTGCTGTTGAAGATTAGAAGAAATAGTTTAAGTCATTAGTACTGCTAATGTAATAGTTAGTACTGCCAGTACAAAGTGTTAGTACTGCCAGTACAAAGTGTTAGTATTGCCAGTTTATTAGTACTGTTAGTTATGTAGTTAGTACTGTTGGTATAAATAGTTAGTACTGCTAAAGTGATATGCATGAGATATATTAGGAATAGATATGCATTGATCACTTGACGCGTTTTGTAAGCCCATTAGGGTTTCCTTAGTGTATAAAAGGAACCCTACGGCATAGATCTAGATATCAGTTTTCACATAGTTTTCATATTAGTATTCATAGTTTGCATAGCAATCATAGTTAGTATTCATAGCTATTTTGTAATTCAAAATAGTATTCAATATATTGAAAGTTTAGTAAAGATCTTGTTTTTACTGTTTCATTGTTCTTCTTAGTATTACAAACTAGATTACGCATAGTTTGTGATATTCTCAATCTTAGTTTCTACTATAGTTGTCTTGGATTTATCCAATATATCTAGGCTTTAACAAGCTAAGTAAGATCTGTCAAGAAGGGATCAACATTATTTCTTTGTGAAGAGTCACTAACCTTAGGCGAACACAAAATTCGTTGAACGATATATGTAACTTGTTTCGCCTCTCTGTCCAAAGGCTCGGCATACTCTAACTCATCTTCTTCTTGAAACGCATCCACCACTTTAATATTTCTAACCTCGGTCAATATCTTAAGTGAAGACCAATCCCGAACCGCATTGACCTTGGTTACGTCAACATTGATTCCCCTCACTTAGAAAGAACTCGCCCTCGAGTTCTCAATATTAAGGGCTTCATCAACATTGAACACCTTCTCACGACGAACCTTATCTTCAATAGATTTGTGCCTCACATCCACTCGAAAACCTTCATATTTTTTTAACACGTCTACCACACTCCCAACGATCAATCCATGACCCAAAACATCGGGTTATGTTCTCCTTATCAACGACCCTCAAGTTTTCAATTGTAATAAAAATAGCGTATTTGTTTGCCATTGAAAACTTGATTTGACTTTTAATAATCATATTTAAAATTAACCCATAATCTAAATCACGAACGTTTAAATTATGGATGCATCTCAAGTTTTCAATTGTAATAAAAATAACGTATTTGTTTGCCATTGAAAACTTGATTTGACTTTTAATAATCATATTTAAAATTAACCCATAATCTAAATCACGAACGTTTAAATTATGGATGCATTCGAGATCCATTTTTAGCTCATAATTAAAACCCTTCACATCTTCATCATCATTAGAACCCATAATTTCTTCACAAATCTTCAAAGTACCAACTGTATTCGTTGTTTTAAACAATAAAGTTAAAATTTTGTCATCATGTTGTTTATAATTTTGAAGGTCTTGGATTTTCTCAATGTGTTCATTAACAACCTCGGCCTGCACAATCTTTTCTTTAACCTTAACCTCGGGATTTGGTAATTGTGGTGTTACTTTGGGTGGAACCATAGCAACTCTCTTTCCTTCTCATGAGAAAAGGTAGAGATTTCGTTTAAAATTATACTTGCCATTAACCTCACATCGCCAAGGTCTTCCGAATAATATATGGCACTCATCAATATCATCCACAATACAAAGTACTTCTACTTTATAAAACTTTCCTATGGTCACAGGAATCCTACAAACTTGGTAACCTTCAATTGGACAAATCTCCATTGGTAACTTTAGGAAATCTACTAATTTTCTTGAAACCAAATTATTTATGCTACAACCATCAATAATTAAAGAACATACCGAATTATTGATTAGAATTTTCGAATGAAAAATATTGGTTGTAGATACTCGATCCTCCTTTTCCTCTTCCTATTCTTCAATTCTTCCATTGTTGAACGGGGATCGGTTGCTTGCACAATTGCCTCCAAAATCGCATATGGTTGGACGAATTCTTCGACCTTCGTGTTTGCTACCCTCGCGATTCTTGTGGATTAATGCCCCACCTACGATCACGAAAAGTAGTTCTTGTAGCATGGTGTAACACCTGTCAAGTTCTGATATGGATTTGGTAAAACCATGATCCATGTACTCTCCAGACCATACCCCACCAACAGTATGGGTTTTTGAATCTTCTAAATCAGTCACCATCCAGAATACTAACAAGCTCTAGATACCAACTGACGCAAAACGAAAGCGTGCTATAAACCCTAACTAGGGTTCAAGACGAATCACAAAGGAATAAAAGACTGAAGTCTTGATTTTATTGATAATTGAATAATGAATGACTACACAATAAACCCAAGCCCTATATTTATAGGAGAATCAAAACTTGAGAAAAAAGTCAACACGATTATTCTAAAATATACGAAATATAAAAACCAAATAAAAGTCAATAAACAAAATATGAAAATCATATATTTTTTATTAATATTAAGGGGGTGTTTGGCATTGCTTATTGAAAATAGATTATGCGTTTTGAAAACGCATAATCAGATAATCAGCGGTTGTAAAACGAGATTTTGAAATTTAGTGTTTGGATTTGCTTATGCTGTTTGATATCGCAATAATGAGATAATCAGTTTTTAAGTGTTTGATAAAACAGATTATTTAATGTTTTAACAAGTAAAATGACCAAAAAAGACATTTCTTATAGTTATTTAAATTTGATATCTATAATTTACTTTCATCACTTGTGACAAATAGTTACTTCGTTTAATTTTTAATTTTTTTTATTTAAATGTATTTAATAGGCCAATTTCGTATTACTGAGCCACGTGAATGTTGAAAACGAAACATACTTAACAAACTTTATAAACAATTAAATATATGAAGAAATCTAAACCAAAATTATAAAATAAAAAAACTAAAGTTGATAGAATTATAAAGGGTAAAAATATATGAGGATTTGATTGAGGAGATATTTGGGTATAATTATTTATTAAGGGTGTATTTGTAAAAGCATGTCCATGTCCACTTTTTCAAAACGTGGTTTTGATACTTACCAAACGCAAATAAGTGATTACTCATTAGACATTGCCAAACACAAGTAACAGCTTTTCTGCGTTTCCGAAACGTGATAAGCAGATAAGTTGGTTCAAAACTCAACCCCAAACACCCCCTAAAATTAATGGTGTCTCCATCTTTAAAGTTACTTATTTTTCGAAACCATATAACCCGCTCCAATCCCATTGGGGATCTTATCGGGGCGTATTTACGAGCACAATGCTCCACCAAATACATGTTGTTATCCGTTTATTATTATATTTAGGCCATATTTTTACCAAAGTGGTTACATGCAATAATATGAAGAATCAAGAACTCACTAATAATATATTAATTAGTTTCATTTATAAGTTTTCAACAAATTAAACATAAATAATGATAACCACATTAAAAAATCAGAACTTCTTTTAAAAAACATTACACAAAAGAAGTTTTTTCTCAACACAACTTGCATTCTTGCAAAGATACAAAACTACAAAAAAATGATACTATTGGTTTTATTACGTAAATGCTAACATAAGAATATATGAATATAATAGATTTATATGTATATATACTTTCGGGGCGGGTATCAACCTGCTATTATAATTAGGTTTTATTGTAATATTCTGATTTGGTTTTTTCTGATAATAGGTTGGACCGATTTATGAATACGTCTGCAAAAAAAGGTTGCTATGTGCATCTTAAATTAAAGGTATGCTTAGAAATAGTTTGTTGGATTCCGCTTATATGGATCTTGAATTACTTTAGCTTATGTTATGTTTTGTTATGCAAGATAAATCACCTACTATAACTATAATAGAAACTTTGTTTGATAATACTAAAGATTATGCGGAATCTAATCTTTAATATAAGAAGAATTCTTCAATTAAACACTAATTCTAATGAATACACAGATTAACAAACAAAAGCTTTAATATATTAATACGAATACTCTAACTAGTATTAGGGTTACAAAACCATAAAGCTATGAAAATTCTATGAATGACTTGTTTTGATACTTGATACATACAATTCTATACCCTAGGGACCTCCTTTTAGTACACCAAGGAGTTATGGGATTGCAGTATTTTCCTAAGGTTTTCAAATCTTCTAAACAAATAATTTATACGTATCTTTTACAAAAATATCTCATACATATCCATAAGCAATCTTTATATTTTTCTGAGCAGTCTTTATCCTTTCATCAGTTGTAACTTTTATACCAGCAACTAAACTTTCAACAACAACAATAGTACTTTTGTACCTGCATCACTATACTGTGTTACTAGTGAAGCTTTAAACTATTAGAAAGTTTCTTCAATTCTTCACAGCATGTTACTAAGTTACACTAGCGTACTTACTTTACTAGCAGTAGTATTATCACTTGCTAAGAGTAGTAACTTACACTAGCAGTAGTTAACTAGCTAGTAGTACCTAACTCCTTTGCTTATTGTTTTTTAATATTCTAAACACTATTTATGTTGCAGCAGTGTAACTCAAGCCTTGATAGCTAAGAAGCAGTTAAAGACCAGAGTTATTGAAGTAACTTTTAGAAGGCCTTTTAATCCCAAAATCCTCCCTTTTAAAATTGAGATTTATTCTTTCAAATTCATCAAGGTTTTTCTTTATTTAAAAAAGCTTCATCAATCCTAGGAGGATGCTTCTAATTCACACTTCAGTGAGGTACAGTGCATTCCTTTAAGCCTGTTTCTTGATCTATCTAAGGAAGCTAAAATGCATTTTAACTCTCATATTCAAATGGAAGCTAAACATCTTAAACATCTAATGTTGTGTGTGCTTGTAAGTGGATTACATTTTCAACACATCAAATAATAAAGTATGTTCTGCATTGTCACACAATGAACTCTACAAGAATCATAAAGCTTCCAATTCAGCACTTTAACTAATCCTTGTTGATTCTTCCATACAATATCTTCAAGATGATGTTCAAACATGGTCTTTAAATTAAGATGTAGGAAAGTATCCATGTAATTCATTGGCTCTGTCTTCTTAAATCTTGCTTTGACTTTCTCCAAAGTACTTCCAAATCTTCTTGTCAATGTTTTTTTTAAGCATCAGTCCAAAAGTTAAATACATCTGAGAATTACCATCTACTCTGATAATTTAGAAATTGCTTTTCTTCCCTTCTTTGTAGATCTTGTAGTCAACAATGGTTAGAGATTTGGTAGATAAAGGTATAACTTCAATAGTTACATCATCTCCATCATCTGAAATGATTTCCATACATAGCTTAAGCTCTTCAGTTTCTTTATCATCATCCACCTTTTGCTTATTAGAGATTTCTTGTTCCAGAGCTTCTCCTGCTCTCTTTGAGCTGCTTTCTTGTGCTATCTCTGTTTCAGCTTTCTTAGAACTCTCTTTCACCAACTCTGTATCCATATCTACAAATGTGTTTACCCTTTTCATAGCCTTGTCAAATAAGTCTTGAATATTTGAAAGGGACTTATTCTTTAAGTCTTTAGGCTTCCATCCTTCCATGTTTTTAGGTAAGTACACATGAAACTCCTTTGCTGAGCTTTTGTTGGTGGTCTGTTCCTTTTCTCTTCAGCTCTTTTTGCTGCAAAGTGTTTTCTTCTTTTCTCTAAGAGTTTTACAAATAATGTAGCTTTTTCTGCATCAAACAACTCTTCTTGCTCTCGATCTTGCAGTCTTTGAGCCAACTGATAATCAGCTTCAACTTTAGCTTGAATATCATCCCAAGCAATGTTGGCTTCTTCAACTTGTTGAGCTTTCTCCATTGCAAGCCTATCTTCTTTGTAGCCTTAACGCTTCTTCTTCATCAAACTTATCAACACCATTAGCATCTTCTATTTGAAGATCTCTTCTTACAGTTTCTTCAGTTATGATGATCTTCTTTCTATCTACTAGGGCTTGTAACTGAACTTCCCCATTAACCGTTTTCGCCTTGACAGTAGACCAGAACTGTTCAATGCACGATGTATATATAGTAGGATTGACGGTTAAAGCATATCTTATAGAACTTGCATTCAGAAAATCCACTATTTTCTCAAATCCTTCACTTTTAGCAGATTTAGTCAAAAACGTGACTAAATTATGAGTATCAGCAAATTGTAGGGTCGTCATTATGAAGGGTTTTAATGATAAATAATGAAATTAAGTTAGGGTTTATGATTATAGAGTATATGAAAGATTGAAATCGATTAAATAATTAAATGAAACCCTTAATCGAAGTATTTATGAAACTACCCTCAACAACATTAATGTTCACCAGCAGTTGTAAATTATGCCTAGCAGCATTAACTTTCAACTAGCAGTAGTAAGTAACCCAACAATAGTAACTCAGTAGTAAGTTAAGCCTAGCAGCATTAACTTGCAACCAACAGTAGTAAGTTATGCCTAGCAGCATTAACTTTGAATCACCAGCATTAACTCTAATTCCTTTCTAATCAGCTTTTCCATCATCAAATTAATATTTTAGCTCACAAAATCTCTCTGTTTGTTTTTGATTTCTCTCAATTCTTTTAGCTCACAATTCTCTCTGTCTGTTTTTGCTTTCTCTCAATTCTTTTAGCTCATAATTCTCTTTGTTTGTTTTTGCTATATTCAACTCTCTTTTTGTTTTTTAGCTCACAAATTCTCTCAATTCTTTTACTCACCAAATCACTCTGTCTATTTTTATCACACATCTCTCTTTCTGTTTTTATTCTCACCAACTCTCTCAATTCTGTTTACCTCACCATTTTCATAATTAAGACTTTAAAGATTAAGCATTCCAATATTGGCAATCAGATATTGAAATATACTTACATCAAATGCTTTTGTAAGCAAATCTGCAACATTCTTGTCAGTATGAATCTTGATCATTTGAATTAGCTTCTTTTCATTGGAATCTCTGATAAAGTGATGTCTAATCTCAATGTGCTTTGTTTTTGAATGAAAAACAGGGTTCTTAACTATGCATATAGTACTCTCATTATCAATATAGATCTTTGTATGCATAAAGTTATACCCATAATCAAGCAAATGATTTTGAATCTAAAGCACTTGGCCACAATAACTTGAAGCAGCTACATATTCAGCCTCTGTTATGGAATTAGCAACCACAGTCTGCTTCTTGCACTGCCATGAAATCAATCTACACCCAAGGAATTAACAACCTCCTGTTGTGGACTTCTTATCCAAGCTTGCTCCAGCATAATCACTATCAGTGTATGCTACCAAATCAAAAGGTGAATCTTTTAGATACCAAAGGCCCAATTTAGGTTGACCTTTTAAGTATCTAAAAATTCTTTTCACAACATGAAGATGTGACATTTTTGGATTAACTTGGTATCTTACATAGGCACACACTGCAAACATAATATCAGGTCTTGAAGAAGTAAGATACATCAATGAACCAATCATTGATCTATATAAATGAACATCTACTTCTTCACCATCTTCATCCTTGAGCAAAGGCTTTTGAGTTTCCATAGGCGTGCTTGCTGTCTTGACATCAGAAAAACCAAATTTATTCAAAATCTCAGTCACATACTTGTCTTGACTGATAAAAATCACATCCTCCTTCTGCTTTACTTGCAGTCCTAAGAAGAATGTGAGTTCACCCATAGAACTTATTTGAAACTTCTTATGCATCATCTTCTCAAACTCTGTGCATAATGACTTCTTTGTAGAGCTAAATATGATATCATCTACATACACTTGAACTAATAGAATATCACCTTTGTCCCTTCTAATAAACAAAGTCTTGTCTATCTTTCCTCTTTGAAACCCATTGTCCAACAAATAAGTTGACAAGGTTTCATACCAAGCTCTAGGAGCTTGATGCAGTCCATAAAGTGCCTTTTCTACTTTGTATACTCTGTCAAGGAAGTTTGGATCTTTAAATCCTGGTGGTTGACAAACATAGACTTCCTCTTCAATCTTACCATAAAGAAAAGAACTCTTGACATCCATCTGGTACACCACAAAGTCCTTAAATGAGGCATAGGCTAAGAATAGCCTAATTGCTTCAATTCTTGCAACAGGGGAAAAGACTTCATCATAGTCAATCCCTTCTTCTTGTGTGTACCCTTAAGCAACCAACCTTGCTTTGTTCTTTATCATAATGCCTCTTTCATCCTTCTTGTTCCTGAAGACCCATTTAGTGCCAATAGCCCTTTTACCATTTGGTAAATCTACTAAGGTACAAACCTTTTGTAATTTGAATTGTAGAAGCTCATCCTGTATAGCTTCTATCCAACTTGGATCCTTCAATGCATGAATTACATTTTTGGGTTCTTCTTGTGATAAAAAGCAAGCAAATAAGTAATTTTAAAAGTCTTTATGGTTTGTTCTTTGCTGAACTGAACTAAACAAACCATGTTCTTTCAAATTCTTTGTCATTCATCTTATTTGAGGTGCTGAATTGAAGTCTCCAATAATTTGTTTAACTGGATGATCTTTGTGTATTCTTGTAGTTGGAATAGGATTGACAGGCATAAATGTATTCAAATTGTTTATGTTAGCCTCTGCACCAACATCTTCATAATCATTTGAATACACAATATCTTCCAATTCAGGCATATTTAGATCATTTGGAAGTTCAATGCTTGTATTACTACTAATAACATTAACTTTTATGCCAGCAATATTAACAATTGAACTAACAGTATTAACATTGTTAGTGTTGTTTCCATCATTAGTAGTATTAATATTGTTAGTGCTGTTAACACTATCATACTTATTACTTGGATCACCACCTTCTTTTCCTGGTTCTTCAGTAACCTTCTTTTCATTATCTCCTGAAGGTTTAAATCCAGCATCAGGAGAACTCTTTGAATTTTAAGAGAATGGTAGATCAGCATGCCACATTGGTAGCAGAATGTAATCTTTGCCAGGTACTATCTCCATTCTAGCTTTACCTACATCATCACATGCTTTTGTACCTGCATTACCATTAGACAAATTTCCTGCAACAACTGGCTTATAATTCATTGACTTTGTTAGTGCATCAATATCAAAAAGCCAATTTGGTCCACTTCCTGCAATATTAGGTGTATTCTTACTAAATTGAACATGCAGGTTCTCTTCCACTATCCTAGTTCTACTGTTAAATACTCTAAATGCTTTATTATTGATTGAGTACCTAACAAAGAATCATTCATCAGCCTTACCATCAAACTTGCCTAAGTGATCTATGGTATTGAGAATTGTAACAGGACACCCAAATGGTCTCATAAAGCCTAAAGCTGGTTTTCTTCCAAGAAAAAGTTCATAAGGGGTCTTGTTATGAGGCTTAGTTACTAATACTCTATTTTGCACATAGCAAGCAGTATTAACTGCTTCAGCCCAAAAAGTAGTAGGTAGCTTAGAATCAGCTAGCATTGTCCTAGCAGCCTCAATTAGTGTTCTATTTTTCCTCTTAGCTACTTCATTTTGTTGAGGAGTTCTAGCTACACTAAATTCTCTCTTAATACCTTTTCTCTCACAAAACTGATTCATCTCCTTATTCTTGAACTCAGTTCCATTGTCACACCTAATTACCTTAACCCTTTGATCTATTAGATTTTCTACTCCAGTTATAAAGGACTTAAGAATGCCACTAGTCTCATCCTTAGTAGCTAGAAAGAAAACCCAACTAAACCTACTGTAATCATCTGTGACAACTAGGCAATACATCTTTTTCATTAAGCTTTTTACAAATGTTGGACCAAACAAATCCATGTGCAACATATGTAAAGGTTGGCTGATTGAACTTACTGTTTTGGACTTACAAGAAGCTCTATGTTGCTTTCCCTTTTGACAAGCAACACAGGTTTGATTATTTTCAAAAAGTTTTGAAGGTAAACCTCTTACAAGATTTCCCTTAACCAGTTTATTCATAGTTTTGAAATTTATGTGTCCAAGCCTCCTATGCCAAAGTTTAGATTCATCAGATGTGGCTTTTGCAAAGAGACAAGTTAGACCTCCTTTAGGAACAATATTCTTTAAATCAACACTATACATATTGTTCTTTCTAGGAACTTTAAGTAAAACATGACTTTCATCAGTTAACTTAAAGTTTGGAGATAAAACAATACATTCAGTGTCATTAAAGAGAACACTATTCTTTTTGTCACACATTTGTGAGACACTAAAGAGGTTAAACTTTAACTCTCTTACAAAATACACATTCTCAAAATCTAAATTACCAGTTTTGATTGTACCTCTGCCTGTGATTTTCCCTCCTTTGGGGTTACCTCCAAAGGCAACATATCCTCCATCAATTTCTTCAAAGTCAGTAAGATAGGACATGTTCCCTGTCATGTGCCTTGAGCATCCACTATCAATCACTCCTTTATCATGTAAATCTATTTGTGGATTGCCCTGCACATTAGTTAAGAAAATCAGTTCTCTTTTGGGGGGATCCAAGCCATCACTGACTTGGATCTGCCTTGTGCATCAATATAATCAAAACCTTTTTAGGATGGTTGATGCACTGTTGTGTTTAGAAACATGGTCTATTACTTTAGTCTTTGGTTCCTAAAACCACAAGATGAGGCGCTTAACAGCATTAATTGGTTTCACTTAACAGCATTAAGTTATATTTTGGGCCTAAACCGAATTACATTTGATTGAAATTACTATTTTTAGTTGTTGTTTTGTTGTTAATAGGCCTTCTAACAGTTGAATGTGCTTTATTAAAACATTTTTCATTGGTCTTGCACTATTCACTGTTGTTCTGGGTTAAGCAGTATTAACTGGTCTAGCAGTAGTAAGTGATACTAGGCATGAACTCATTAATACTGCTTTTGGAACCATGTTCCTTTTGGACTGGGAGTGAGTACATTCTAGATAAATTTTTGGTGTGATTCACCATTTGAGTATAGTTCCACACTGGTTTTACCATCTTTTTATTATTAAACTGTCTCTGATGGTTATTACAATCATACTGCAGGTGATCAAAACTTCCACACACATAGCAAGCTTTGTTAATCATCTCAAAATTACTTCCCAGTTTTTGAGACATCATATTATTCCAGTTTCTTTGGTTTCCTCTAGGACTATGTGTGTTCAGCCTATTTTGATTACCTTGTTTAACAGTTGTTTTCCTAGGAGATTTTACTTGCTCTTTAGATTTAACAAACTCTATTTTAGCAAAACTAGGTTTAACAGTTTTCTTCTCTATCTTAGCCTGAGGCACATCTTCTTCCTCACTATCAGACACCCAATCCTCAATAATTGGAGCACCATTATTCTTCCTAACAACCTTAGGCTTTGCTTTACTAGTCTTAGCTTCACTAGTCTTAGCTTCACTAGTCTCAACTACAGGCTTCTTAACTATAGGCTCATTCACAAACTCTTCTAGACCAGAGAATGAAAAATCAGGTTTTGGAGGATAATTTTCATGTATAGGGGGTGGAAAACATTATACCCTAAACCTGTTTTTGCACTAAATAAAAAATATCTGGACAGTCTATTAGTTTGCTTAACTTTTGATGAATTCTTAAGATTTTTACTTTTGCTGAATTTATCTTTTTGTTTTTGAGCCAGTTACCAACTTCTCCTAGCTCTGTACATGGTACTTCTCTTAATGATATCACGTTTTTAAGACCTTGATATCTTATCATGATAAACAGACTCATTCTTTCTTATATAACTAGAAGTCTTGCTTCTACAGACTCTAAACCTGTTTTATAAGTAATGCATTTAACTTAGATGTCCTTAAGTCTTTTTACAGTTGTTCATTTTGTTCTTTAAGAATTTAACATTTTCCAAACAAGATGATGAACAGTTTGAATCAGTAGACACCTCAGAGTTAGAACTTGTAGAGTGTACTCTAATGAGTGCAAAAGTTAGTTGGACCTTCTTCTGCTTGATCACTCCAATCATAACCAGCACCATCACAAGACATCAAAGAATTAGAAGTAGTTGTCTCTACTGGCATAACCCTTCTTGTGTTCTCCCTATTCCTATTTTCTTGGTTCTTAGGAGCCCTGCACTCTCTTGCAAAGTGTCCCCTTTTGTGGCAGTTGTAACACTCCACCTTGGACTTATCAAACCCAATGGTCTCAGTACCATTCACAGAAAACTTCCTTCCAGTGTTCTTCAAGAATCTCCTTGCCCTCATTGTTAGCATAGCCATCTGCCACCTTAAATCCATCTCTTCTAAATCATCAGGATGAATTTGTTGCAAGTCCTCATTGTCAAGTTGTGGACTGTTTGGTTGACTTGCAAAGAAAGCACAGATGACAACATCACTCAAGTTGTCAATTGTTGTTGAGTTAACAGTAGTAGCTTGAGTGCTAGCAGTTGTAGCACCATGAGCAGTATTAACTGCTCCATTTGTACTGCGTAGGGGGTTGGTGCTGTTGAGGGACAAAAAGGTACGTTTTTTGTGTTTGGTGTTGACGCTTTGATGTCCTTTGTACTCTGGTTCATAGATCTTTAGGTTGTTGTAAAGATCATCCAAGCTTAATGTATCTATCTCAGGCTTGTTCCTCCACACAATGGTATGTGTGTTCCATTCTGGTGATAGACTTCTTAAGAACTTCTGATTCACATCTTCTTGTGAGATACTTTCACCATGAATCTCCAACTGACTGATAAGCTTTTGAAGCCTATCAAAAGGTTTGATCTCACCACCTCTGAGCTAGATGCCAGGTAAATTTTCGATAATGTGACTATTAGAAGATTCCATCTGGTTTTTTAGTAGCAGGCAAATTCTCTCAAACCTTTTTCTCAACAGCTACAACAATGACTTGCATCTTTGATGGATATTAACTCATGATTGTTCATTAGGGATGGCCCATCAATTAAAGTGCTTATTTCCTTTAACTCTTACTCCTTTGTGCCTTTTCTTTAGCAGTTGAAGGTAGCCAATTGTTAGTATCACACCTTCAACAACTTTTGTATTGGAGGTGCATTACCATTCTCTATGGACTTACCTAGGAATATTCAATCATCTGGAGGTAATGTTCCTCACTCTCCTACAAGATCAAAAACTACCTGGTTTTAGCATAGGCACTTTTGATGCAGCCACCATATGTGTTGAGTCTTGATCCATATCTTCTTAGCAAAGTTTCTCAAAGTAACAAGCTCTGATACCACTTGTTGATCCCACTTGAATGGATCTTGAATTTCTTAGCTTGTGTAAGGTTTAGTTATGCAAGATAAATCCTACACAACTATGATAGAAACTTTGTAAAATATATCAAAGATTATGAGGAATCCTATTCTTTATTCAAAGAAGATTATGCAATGATCAGTATTTCTAATGAACACAACAATATTAACAAACAAAGCTTCAATTATTAATACGAATTACTACTAACTAGTATTAGGGGTACAGAACATATGAAGCTACAATGTCTAGATGATAATGTATATTAACTGACATCTACTCTATGCACTAGGACCTCCTTTTATTCACCATGGAGTACTTGTGATTTACAATATATTCTAAAACTTTGAAATTCTTAAAGATCTATTCTATAAATAACAATCCTTATCAACTAAGTAATCTTGATCTTCAATCAATCTTTATCTTTTCTCTAAGCAGTCTTTATCCTTTCTCTGATAGTAGAAAATCTTCTACAGCAGTCTTTTCTTTTTTAGCAGTTGTTACTTTTGTACTTGCAGGCATGAAATTGAACCACTAAGCAGTAGTAACTTATACACTAGCAACATTAACTGTGTACAAGCAGTAGTAACTACTTAGAATATTTTCTTTAATCTTCTCAACAGTACTAACTTTACTCTAGCAATACTTAACATATACTAGCTTAGTACTAATTTACACTAGCCTCAAGACTACTAAGTTACACTAGCAGTACTAAGTTACACTAGCATATTTTTCATTAAAGTTAATGAACAAACACTAAATTTTGCTCAACTCAGTAACTACTAAGCTTAGTTAGCAGTATAACTCTAAGATCATCTCATGAAGTCTTTTAATCCCCAATACTAATTTTTAAACTTGACGTTATAAGGAAAAATTGATATGACACCACAATTTATTGGAAGACGGAGTGGGATGCCTTAGGAACAGTTAATATTAATCGGACATTATAGTTTATACATTTTCATTTCACTTTTAATGTTGTTTGATACATAAAATGGACATTTATGAGATGTACTTCAAAAAAACATTTAAAAAGACTTTGGTTTTTTAAAAGCTCACCCTCAACAAATTGATCCAACATAAAATGACATTTTAAGTACCAGAATTTTTAAACTTATTTGAGGAAGAGAGTGCCGAACACACAATTTTAACAAATACCATTTTTTATAGAAAGATACCATAAAGTATATTGTAGACAATTTGACATTGAAAATATCTTTTTGAAAAATTATGTTCAACGGTTTTTAAAAAACATGAAAGAAGACTTCTCTTCTATTTGTAGAGTAAGCGCACCGAAGCGTACACTTCTCTATTACATTCGGATCCGCGTTATGCATGAAATGGTATATAAATTCATATTGAATTTTAAAAATGACATGTTTTGAAACGTTTGAACTCTTGCTCGAACTTTCATTTACACACCTGTGTCAATGTTAATCGACATTTCTAGGTACATAAATGTTATCGATTCCAAGCTGACAGGTCGAGAGATTCTTTTTTGTATTTTTTGAAAATTTTCTTTTTGATTTTGTATTTTGTTTTTTCTAGATTTTATAAATAAATGTTTGGGTGAGAACGCTTCTAAATAGTGGATCATTATGCAAGTAATCCTATTTGATTCGATTTCGTAAGAACAAGTCCGAATTTTCTTGCGTTCCTTGAAATCTTTTCTTTCGGACGTTGTTGCAAAGCAGATAATTGCATTGAAGAGCTAATGTTGTAGGATGTGATCTACTATCTTCCAATGTGATTGCATAATATAATTCCGTGTTGCTGTTTCCTCAAATGGTAGGGTTACTGTGCAACAAGTTCAAGGGAGGCAATGACAAAGTTATGTTGGTAATAGCTATAAGGGTAATGCTACTAGTTCGGGGGGAAATAATGCAAGAGGGCAGGAAAAGGTGGTTAAATGTTATAATTGTCAAGGTGAAGGTCACATGGCTAGGCAATGCACTCAACCAAAGAGGCCTAGGAATGGTGCATGGTTTAAGGAAAAGGCAATATTGGCTGAAGCACAGTGATGACATCAAATAACGTCTATTTTATAGCATCATTTATCCCATGTTATTAACCCATTTTGTATAGTTATTGCAAAGAATTGTTACTTAATCATTTATATTTGAGAATTGCAGTAATTATGGAGTAATTGGTGAAAGTTAGCAAAAGGCACGCATTCTGGAGCTTAAATGCATATATTTTGATGATTACTATTCTAAAGACCAATACGCCGTATCTAGCAAGGAAGATACGCCGTATCTAGCAAGGAAGATACGGCGTATCTATGCTTGCACTCACCAAAGACCACAGAGGAATAAAGATCAATACGCCGTATCCAGAGGACTCAATACGCCGTATTGAAGATATGGAATCAATATAATATTCTGGAAAATATCAAGCGTGGTCCTTACTTTAAGAAATCCCCAATACGCCGTATCCAACTCTTGGATACCCCGTATCCAACCGACTTCCAGACCCTATAAATACAAAACTCAAAAACGAGTTTTAAGTGTGCTAAATCATATTCTCGATACCTAAACCACAAAAGTAGATTTTTAGAGGAGAAAAAGAGCAGAAGAGGTTGAGTAACGCATTCAATTCCATAGGAGACATCGTGTAATTCCATATACTTTAGTAACCGTTCAGTTTTTGGTATCATTCGTTAACTCGGTTAGTTTAACTTGGCTAAATAATTACTCTTGTATTTATTATGATGTTTGAAGGCTAATACCTTCGGGTATTAGCCATTATTATGAAGATCTGAATGTTTGGTATTTGTTTATCTTGATTTCTTTATTTATCGTTGAGTGCTTGCTTATGTTTATCAATTTATACTTGTTTATGCGCTTTTGTATGCGACCTATCATTCAACTGGATCTAGTGAAGCGGACCAAGCAAATCTAGAGTCCGGGATAACTCTCCATATAGTAATTTATACATCTAGAATCATAGTTACACAAATATTGTCCTTCTAAGTCTGTGTCTAGGATACGCTTTAGGCTTAACTAGTTAATTGGATATTGCCAATGGTTTATTGATCGTGTTGACTAGCAGGTGACCTTGATAATTCAACAAGTAACGTTCAGATTCTATTGGATAGTTGGACAAGTGGACTACTAGTGTATACATTGCCATTAAGCGGTAAGTGGGTAAAGTCTCTATGAGCTAGGGTTTAACAAGATCATCATTGCTTTAATCCCTAAGATAGATTATAATCAGCAAATAAGGATACTTTATGCGGATGCTTTAATTGTAAAGAAATTAATGTGTCTAGGTCTTAGAATGATGTAATGCCTAAGTCTTAAGAATGATATGCCACCTCAAGAGAAGAAATCATTGCACTAAATAAACTAACCAACGTTCTAATCGGATTAATAATGGTTAATACAGTTTTCTAATATAAGGTTCGATCGCTCTTTTATCTTTTGTAATTAGCTTGCGCGGGTAAAAGTGTCTTGAGTTGATTATAGTCACCAACCAAACCGTGCCAGTCTCTCAGGCTGAAAACCCCCTTTTTCCCGTTAGAATTAGGATTTAGACTGACATAGGTTTAACAACGGTTTAGAAGAGAATAGAATTAACATAGATTAGATAACCAAGATATTAATTAAATTGATAGATTTAACCTCGCTTCAAGTGTTCGACACCCTACTTACCACGAAACTACTACCGATCGGGTTCACTGCCCGTTAAATTATTGTTTTTGGTTTAGTCAGAAAAATATAAATTTAAAACTTGAATCATCTTAAATATACCATACAACAACATCACATCAAGTTTTTGGCGCCGCTGCGAGGGAGTGAAAATTAATCTTGATTTTTATTTTGATATTTTGGTTTTTAACATTAGATTAGATCTAACCCCTAGGATTAGTGTAATTTTTAACGTATTATTCTGCTTTTTTATTTATTCTGTTTGTGTAATATGGCGTATTCAGTTCACTAAGCGCGACATATTTGTTATTTGATAGTTTTTCTAGTAAGATTGTTTCAGGATGGACAATCCAAACCTTACTATGGAAGAGTACATCAGGCTCGGGGAAGAAAAAGCTCGTAAACGTGGAAAAGTGTTTAATTGGCAAACTGTTACATATGGGAAGATCAGGGTTGACGAAGTTTTTATGATCTTAGATCTATGGAAGCTGAATTCCCATCTATAGTCGTTAACGATGACTTTGAACCTACGGATACACTTCAATGCAAAACTCAAGTAAGTATTTCTGTCAACGATGAAATCGACTTTAGAATATCATTTGATGAATCCGATGATGAGGATTACATAATAATTTGTGACAAAAACTCGTTTTCTTATAAAATGATTTCTGTCAATAATTTGAAAATGGATTCGTCTTAGCCCACGCTCCAATTTATAACGCTATATTAGATAAATACGTAGAGAGCTTAGAACTAGGCAAAAACGGGTCAGCATTTGTTCAAGGAGAAACACCCGCAAAGATGGGAGACCCCGGGCTATTCACCCTACCTTGTAGATTAGGGGACTCAAAACCTTTCGACACACTAGCCGATTTAGGGTCATGCGTAAACATAATCCCACTTACCTCTTCAAAAAGCTTAACATCGGATTATTAGAAGAGATTGATCATATCTTCGGATTGACTGGCGAAACTAAATCCTACCCGTCGGGATTGTTAAAGACGTAGAAGTCCACATAAGAAAACTAAAACTATTAAATGACTTCTACGTACTCGATATAAAAAAGGACCCCGAGACCCTTTGCGTTAGGGAAAAGGATTCTAGCTACCGCCAAAACCGCAGTATCGATGTACGATGGCTAAAATAGCGTAGGAGAAGGAATCACTTGGTCCGGTATTCGTGTATAAGGAGTAGACTTAGTGAGAGAAGAACACCTATTAGACACAGTACTACTTGGAAAAGGAATCCAATAAACCCCGACCTTAGCATGGGATGAATAGGTGCAAAACCCCCTTACTACGCTAGAAAAGATTTTCTTAGACCTGCCACTTACACCGGAGAAATGAAAATTTCTATGAGATACTGAGTTGAATCCTTTTAAGGATACCTTAGTTATAGAGAATGGTAGAATTTCTTTCTAGGGGCCATTACCCATTAACCTTAAATGATACCTGTGGGAGTCAGAGAACCTAATTGAGAAACCAATTGACTGGAACAAACCACCCAAAAACGGAGATGGAGCATGGCATGCCAAGATTAGATTAATCGACCCCGATGGAGAGGAATTCACCAAAACCCTTCAATCAATTCCCACCACTAAGAAGCTCTCCGAAAAAGAAAATCTGAGAGAAATCATCGACTTGGACCACTTCTACGACACGTGACGTGTGACTTCGAGTCTTGCTGCAAGACTTGTTAATAAAGAAAAGCGCTTCTTGGGAGGAAACCCAATTTACTTTTCCTACATTTTAGGAGTGTCATGTGTGTTTTAATTCTTTACTATTTGTTTTATTATGTTTGAATTATATTTTAATCATGCTTTGCATCGTCTTCAACCTCATCTTAATTTCAATCAAGTAATTTTGGCAAACACTAAGAGGAGGGAAAATTTTAACCTGCTTTGAGCCAAAATTCAAACATGTTAAATGAATTGTTTAGATTAATTCGCGTCATTATTGAGTCATATGATTGATTTGTTAATTCTCAGGTTTTATACAGCAATTTATACAGAAACTAACTTATGGAATCAAGTGCAGGAAATTTTTCATCAAAAACAAAAATTTTGTTTTCACAGACGGCGTCGCGATTAACACTCGACGCCGTCACCACGACACCTGTGACGGGGTCACACCAACCCCGACACGCGTCAAACTCCAGACCAGAAAACTCAAAAAGTTTTTAATTATTATTTGAAAATGAAACATGTGCAAACATTTAATATAGGTATTCTTCTGTATAAATCTGCAAAACCTGATAAGTTTAACAATTCTTTCATCCTACCTATCGAGTTGAACCCTAAATTCATATTGTATATTGGTAAATCACACATTTTATGCTTGGTATAGTTTTCTCTGTCTTTGATTACAGGTTATATTTGATGAGAAGAAGCTTGGAAGTTCTTAGGAAGTTTCATTGGATGATTCTCGGAGGACGATTTAACCAGTTATCGCATGTTTCTTCTCCATTATTGAGTAAACCAGGGGAGTACTAGTTTCTTTTCCTTGTTTTATTTTCCCTTTATCTGTTTTAATGGGTACTTCCAAAGAACATTGGGGACAATGTTCAAAATAAGTGTAAGGGGAAAATAAGCCTTAGAAACTATTCTTTTATTTGTCATTTGCCTTTAATCCTTTACAAAATTATGGTAATTATATCAAACATGGCATAAAAGGGTTATTTTTACCAAATTTTTTTTTACGGTTAGACACATACCAACGAAAACCGAGTTATTACAATCGTCCTAATGGATAAGGAATTTATATGACTAGCAAAATAACCCTTAAAATTCCACCCCAAAAATGTGAGGTTCGCCTTTAGATCTTTAGGAATTCGGGTACCTATCGTCGGTAACCTAAGATGATTTTATCTTTACCCGGTTTGAGTTAAGGATGAGCATCACATGTTGTCTATTCCAATCGTTTGGATTGTATGTGTGGTCTTTGTCGCCTTTTCCTGGAATGTCTGGTGTTAGTAAAAATTCAATGCTGGTATCGTAGTATATTAAATTCAAAACTTGTTTTTAGTGATGCATCTCGAGACCGCATAGTAAATATTAGGATTTGCTTGATAAGAGGCATTAGGAATAACCCATGTTTTAAACCTGTAATTGTATTATAGTCACACCGATCATATAACTATCCCACACCCTTGCCATGCACTCACCTTTAGTGTAGGAGACCCTAGTACAACCCTCCGAGCCTATCCTTTTTCACGGTTCTCGTAATTTTCTGGTTAATCCGAACTATTAATGAAGAGCATTGATACCCTTAAACCAATCGTTACACCTAAAAAGCCTTAGCCTACCTTATATGTACTCACCTTTAGTACATTATTGTGTTTAACCCAAATTAATTATTTGAGTACACGGTTGTTAAGTCCTTATCCTTGTAAATATAGTTTTGGGACGATTGGGATTCATGGTAGTAGTTATTTCGCGGAAGAATGGGGAAGAAAAGTTAAGTCAATATCCTCATATGTTTGTCAAATGATATCCATGTTATTTTGATCCACCTCAAATCGGGTCAATAGTTAGATTATAAATATCGAGCATGTAAAAGCTCAAGTGTAAGGATACGTGTTATAAACCCCCATGTGATGTATTATGAGAAAAAAAATTAGAAAAGAAAAAGAAAGAGAAAAAGATTGATGTAGAGTTGTTAGAGTTTGTAAATCTTCCGTCTGATCTCGGCTTAGCAACCAACCAGCGTGTATTTCGTAACATATATTAGCTACCCATCACTTCAAATTCACCCAAAGTCACCACCTAAATGTATCCCATCCATTTCTGTTTCCATTATATGTTATCTTATACCTACACCCCACAACCCTTTAAAAGACCTCTTAGATAGTAATGAATAATACTTACACCTAGCGGTAGAGGTTTGATCCTTTACCAAGCCTATGGTAATTTATATGCTATGACATGGGGGGGGGGGGGGGGTGGGAGTAATGAGTGTGATTTTCGTTTCCCTCATATGTTATACTCATTATAACAACCCGAGTGAAAGAGGGGGAATCCCCAAACCTTAAGTGAGGTGCTAGTATATATTTCCGTGCTGTTAATTACGAGGTCTAGAAGGTTGTGTTGTAGAATATTTTTTAAATAGTAGGTAAAATGACCCCTCATATTGTTATTGTCTAGTGTAGAAGAAGCCCCATTTGCTTTGAGACAATTCAAATCCCAAGTTATGGGTATTTGAAGTGGTGTCCATTTTATAACACTTTTTCCGGGGGTCGTTTAACCCCCAAAATCGTAATGTTATATGCCCAAATATAGTACATAATCGTTCCTTTTTTAATTATTTCTCATATTGGAAGACATTTTGGATGAAGTTAACACGTGACTTGTGTCCTTGGCTCATTTGGAAAGAAACGGACGAGATTATGAACCAACACCAAGACTCTTGAGATTTTGTACTCACAGAGCCTGGAGACGGTGTCACAAGCCATACACGACGCCGTCACAACTCATCAAGTGACGGCGTCACATATTTCAAGACGGCGTCAGCCCGCACCGATTCAAACGCAGATCTAGAAGATTCATTTTATGACGGTGTCACGATTAAAACGCGACGCTGTCGCGTCGATCACTTATATATAACAAACCCGAATTTAAGGTTCTGAGTATGTTAACTCTAGAAATAAAAAATGAGGGACGAACCCTAGTTCGTTTAGTCAGTTGTAGGAACCATTTATAGGGCTAAAAACCCTATTGTACCTCTTCTAATTCATGTTTTAATCAAGTAAGGTTACTTAAAATCATTCAATAAATTTCTATGTGTTTTTTGATCTATGTTATTGCTTTATCTTTAACATGCTTGGCTAAACCTATTATTGTGTTTATTTATGATTGTATGAAGCCTAGAATGTAGATCTTAGTGATGTTGCTTTTTGTAATGGATGTGCACGTTAAGTCTTAGAAAACCAGCTTTCTGTCAATAATCGATGTTGATATGTCTAGGGAAACGTGATTGTATAGAAAGGATACCATCGGGTAACAGTATTCATACTACCTTGCCCCCTAATATGGGGTTATCCACTTTAATGTATTTCACATCTCTTAGTAAACGCCAGGGCCGTGTAATAGTCTTCATACTACCTTGCATGTGCGTTGCTTTAGCGGCATACTAAGTAGACGGCGGGTTCGTGTAATTCGTTCATGCTTTAGGAAATAGTTACATAGATCATCACAAGTGTGACAAGGCAACAACACTAGGAGAAGCAATCTAGGGAGTAATACATGATTAAATAAACACAATCTTTTATATTAAAGAGAACTAACCTTAGTTAGATTATATTTAGTTTAATAGCTAAAACCAAACCACTCTCTTAATTATATGATTTTACCTGCTTTCATAAAATACAAAAATACAAAAAGAATCTTCCCTCAACCCTTAGAATTCTGTTAGACCGTGATCAAGCCTTCCCAACCTATTCCTCGAGTGAACGATAAACAACCTCGAGTCTTGCCTATACTACACTACAACGATTAGGTGCACTGCCTAGGGAGTTGTAAAACTTATCGTGTAGAAGTCCTACGAAGATCGCACACCACCAATTCAAAAGACTTGATGTATTGGTGTTAGTTCCTGCTCCAGATAACATAAGGACCCTTACTTTGAAATGGTTATTCAAAAACACGCATGATGAAGAGAACACGGTCATCCGAAACAAGACTCGCCTGGTTATGAGAAGGTACCACCAAGAGGAAGGAATAGATTTCAAAGAATCCTTCGCTCCGGTTGCTAAAATGGAAGCTATCAGGGCATATGCTGCACACAAATCGTTCATCGTGTTTCAAATGGACATGAAAACTGCTTTCTTGCATGGTACATTAAAAGAAGACGTGTACGTGTGTCAACCTGAAGGTTTCATCGATGCTGATAATCCAAGCCATATCTACAAGTTAAAGAAGGCACTATATGGGTTAAATCAAGCACCAAGGGCATGGTACAACGATTTGTCAAAGTTTCTCCTACAGAATCACTTCTTCAAAGGCACCATTGATCCAACACTGTTTATAAGATGCTTCGATGACGACATCTTAGTGGTACAGTCTATGTAAGACAAGTATATCTTTGGTTCAAACAAACCCTAGGTATTCTCAATTATTTTCGGCTTAATGAAAGCTGCTATCGAAATGTCGATGACGAGGGAAATGACGTTTTTCACTTAGTTTACAAGTTATCGCAAAATCCCCCCCATAGGCTCATTTATAATCCAGTCCAACTACATTGTGTAGAAATCCTTAAAAATACGGAATGGAAACTTGTGATCCCCGTTTAGAGACGACCATGGAAGATCAAAGACAAGTTAGACACTAGATCAAAATAGGAACTCCTAGTTCGATGCAACAGAAATATCGAAGCATGATTAGTGTCATAATGTATTTACATCAAGTAGACCGGAGACATTGGTAACATGCTACTTGTATTAATGTGCCTCGGGAATACCCTTAAGCTAAGCGAACCGAGAAGCACCTCAAGGAAGGTTAAAAGGAACTTTCGAATCTATTGGGAACCGTTACATGGTCTCATATATACACAAGGATTCAGGTTTTGAACTAACAGGATTTTCAGATGCTGATTATGCGGGATGTAAAGACACCTTCAAGAGCACTTCCGGTGGAGCTCAATTCTTAGGCAAAAAGTTGGTGAGATGGTCATCAAAAAATCAAGATTGTATGGCGCTGTAAACTGCGGAAGCAGAATATGTGTTGTTAGGATCATAAAAGTATCGATTATGATACTTTAAGTGGTTGTTTTTATTTCTAGTGTTAAGTCTTTATTTTACTTAGTAGAAAGTAGTTTGTAATAAGGTTTAATATGCTAACAGTGAAAAATAGCATATTTACCAAAGATTAGGGACTAATTAGCAAAATTAGGAAAATAAAGGAAGAAGGAAAGCCTCCTCCCTCTCCTATAAATAGCCACCTAAACCTCATTAGGTGGTTGATGGCTTGTAACAACTTTTCCCTCTTTTTTTCTCTTTTGTTATGAAAATTTAAAATTTGTGAAAACTTGCCTCCCTTTCTTGATTCTCTATATCCTACATCATTCTATATCGTGTGATTCAAGCTAAAACAAGACCTAACAAGTGGTATCATACGCCATCAGAGATAAAGAGTGATCGTATTTGTGATCGAGTTTGTGTTCAACGATGACGTGATCGAGATTCGTAGGTTTTGGTATTTTCGTGTGTTATTTGAGCTTCTTGAGTAATTTTTACATCACATTTTACTATTTCACTTGGTTGGATCATCAAAATGGTTAAATTGCTTTGTTTTGTCGTGATTGAGCAAATTCGGAAGTGATTCGTTTGTTTCATCAAATTCGAAAGTGATCACTTGTGGATTTGTAGATTTTAGTATCATTTATTCATTCTCGGTATAATTGTAATAGATCGAGTTGAAATAGTGTACATGGTCTCGTTTTATCTAAGGGGAGAAATTGAGAAATTAGATTAAGTGTTTTGTGGTCCAAACTCGGTACTGTTTACCGAGATTGTTTAGATACATAATTTTTCGGTTTTATCGAAAATTATGTATTAGGAGGTAGTTTCATTCTCAAAAAAACATCATAAGAGTTGTAATAGATACAAAATCATGGATCTATCGAAATTGTGTTAGGAAACACAAAAATTCCGGAAAACATCGAAACGGTTTTTGTCTCAAATTCGGTTGTTAATCGCGTTTTGGGATAAAAGAGATAAGGTTTAAAACTTTATTAACACTCAAACAACGTTTGAAATTGTAATAGTGATCTTCATTTTGTATTTATCAAATTTGTGGTCATTTTTTAAATTCAAAGTATAAAAATACACATTCTCGGTTGTATCGAGTTTGTGTGTTTCATTTTCAGAAATATCAAAAAGTGAACCGAGTTTCATCAAAATTGATCATATTACGGTTTTATCGTGATAGTTGTATCAATTTTTGATTGAACTAGTTTTTCAAAAAGTGTGAATATAAAAATAAGTACTATTCTGAATTTAAGTTTACCGAGTTTACTGAGTTTAGTTGTATCTGAGAAAAGTTCCGAGTTATGATGACTTGTTATGTCCGAGATCTGATTTACCGAGTTTAGTATTCATTGAGAACAGTGTTACTAATTTTAGATAACGGATTTGAGACACGTGTTATACTTGACAAGTAGTGACGTTTTTAGTTGATAACAAATAGAACTCTTTTCGTCTACAAAGATCCAAGTTTTGAATCACAAGAAATGTCGACGTCTAATGCACATCAACAATCTCTTGTTGATGCCAGTTTTCAGACTAGACCTCCAATGCTTGAGAGAGGTAGCTATATACCATGGGCAAGTCGTTTTAAAAGATACCTTAAATTCGAAGAGAGAAAACTAGAAAGTGCTTAACCAAGGCATTGAATGAAGTTTATATGAGTTTTAAGTTTTCACTCCTTCTGAAAAAGAAGCACCAAGGATGCAAAAAGAATAGGATTTAAGAGGAGATGATTTGAAACACTATGAAGCTGAGATTGAGGCACTGAACTTGATTCTAATCTCCATTCCAAATAACATATATAACTCTGTGGATGCTTGCACTACTGCAAAAGCCATGTGGCAAAGAGTTGAACGTTTAATGCGAGGAACTGTGCAAAACAAAGTTGACAGGGAAACACATTTTAATAATGAGTTTGATCAATTTGTTGCTAAACCAGGAGAAGCACTCGTATCAGTCTACACTCGTTTTGCTCAGTTAGTTCCTAAATTGTTTACAACCTGAGTAGCTGAAGTATGTTACTTAAGTTTGTCTTGCGAAAAGGTTGACTGAGGATTCTTATGATGATTTGTTTGATTACCTTCAACAATTTGAGAAACTGGTAAATGTATCAAGAGTAAAGAAGTTAGAGAAATCCCATGATCCTCTTGCATTGGTAGCACACACGGGCTCCTCGTCAAGAACCTCATCACCATACTATGTCACGCATCCCTCTTCAGTGGTTGATTATGATGATGATTATCAAGGGGATGCAGTTCAAAACAACTCTAATGATCCACTCACTTCTGCGATGATTTTACTTGCTCGTGCCATTACTCGAAACTTCTCTAATCCAACAAATAACCGTCTTCGTACCTCCTCCAACACTAGAAATCAAGCTATTGTTCAAGGTGACAGAGTGAATATTCAAAGCAATAATTCTGGTAATGATGGTAGAAATACAAGACGTTCATATGTTTAATAGGAAGTCATTGAGAGTAACAATGTTCAGAATGATGCTGGAAACATTCAGAGAACTCTTTGAACTGCATCTTCAGGAACTGTTGCAAATGTTCAATGCTACAACTGCAGTGAGAAAGGCCACTACGCTTGTAATTGTCCAAAGCCAAGAATTTGGGGATACAAATTCCCTTCAAGAACAGATTCTGCTAGCAAGTAATAAGCATAAAGTCATTCATACTGATGAAACAAAATGATTTTTCTCTTTTGCTGATTGCTATCACCGGATGGAAGAAATTAAGGAATTAAGTGCAAACATTTGCTTGATGGCCAGAATTCAACCAACAAACATTGATTCTGATGTTGGGCCAAGCTATGATTCTGCATTTCTCAGTGAGGTACAAACTCCATCTACTAGTTATGTAAATCCGTTATTTGCTAAAGATAACCAAGAGCAAAAGTATCCAACGCAACCTAAAATTATTAACAAATCAATTGGTGATGAACCAAATGAAGATGCTAATAGTGGCAGTGTTAAAAACGATAACAATGTTCAAAACTCATATAAATTAGATCAATTAGCAAGAAATGCGTATAAGGAAGCTGAGAAACAACAAATAATTGCTAAAAAAGTTCAACAACAAAACATAATGTTGACCAAACAGCTTGAGTTGTATAAGGAAAAGGTTTGGGTTTTGAAATAACCAAAGAAAAGACCAATAACTACTTTAATGAATATATTAAGGCTGATCGAATTTGAACAAGAGTCACAATCTCAATTTATTCGTGATCGAGATATCATTCGAGATTTAGAACAACAACGTGATAAATTAGATTTGAATGTTATTGAATTAAAAAGGCAAACTGTGGAACTTCAAAAGACTCAATCAATTTTGAAATGCAAAATGAGTGAAAACGAAGATCAATACCATGACACAGTAATAAATCTCGAAGCGAAGGTTAAAAAGAATGTGGACACGGTGTTAAAAATTAGGAATTCTTTATAAGGAATGTTTATGCTTGGACCAAAACCTATGTCATTTTATGATTCTAAATTAAAACATGGGTTGAGGTATGCGGATCCGTATACTCTCAAGAAAGCAATTTCTCAAAATCTAAAATTGTATGATACTTCTTACTTAGATGATTCAAAAATTCATATGAATGTTAGAGATACAGAGGACATTCTTGAGGATGATACCAAGAGTCAAATAAAAATGAAAAACAAGATGAAATATCCAATTGCTATTGAGAAAAAAACAAAATGTGTCTACTATTGACTACAAAATATAAATGCTCTTTATGAAGACTTTGTTCCACAAAAAGAACTTTCTGCTGAACAAAAATATTTTCCACCATTTTTTATATCTCTTGAAGATCCTACAAATGAAAGTTCACCATATTCTTCTTCTAAGACACAACCCACTAAGAAACAAATGCCGAGTGCAAACCCAATACTAGTGGATTTGAATCAAATGAAAAATGATTTTCAAATGTTGTTTGAATTGTTACAAACAAAGTCTAAATAAGAAAGCAATTTTTATAACCTCTCAGAAAGAAATACTGTTGAATGACTTTTGTCGAACGGAACTTAAACCAATTTTCAAGAATTTGCATTTTAAGTTGAGAAATCTTTCAAAAAACAAAATTTAAGAGATATAAAAGATATGAAAGATGTATTGAGTCAACAGAAAGTACTCTTTGTGAACATGGAATAAACTGATATACTTTTTGAAATATCAACTCTTGGAAGTCAACACTAAAAGCATGAGAATTGAATGTTGTTGTGCTAATGGACGTCATTAAATGTGTAAATAATAATATGGCAAGATGATATTGAGAAGCTCAAATGGACTACCATAAAAACGAAGAGTTGAGAAAAAAACTATCAATATTCTTTGAAAACGCGGTTCAAGAGATGTCAAAACAAAGTCTTGATTTTGAATTAAACTTGCAACATGAAAAAGAAAAATGAAAATGTGAATCTCCTGTGAAAAATGTTTGTGAAACCTCTTGGATATCAAAAATGGAAAAGCTTGAGAGTGAGAACGTGTCTTGTTGGAATTTCAAGTTCAATATTTTGAGTAAAAAAAAGAAAAAAAAAAAACGGAAAATGCTAAAACAATACAAAAAACTCTCTCTATCTTTCAAACAAAAAAGACACGCTTCTCAAACTCAAGGAGAAATTCAATGAATTATTGAGAAATGATTTACTAGAAAAGACAAATGCTTATGGCGGATGTTCATAGCTCAAACCAAGATCTTTTGTAGATAATCTCTGAGTTGAAAGCAAAATTGAAAACGTGAAACCAAGAAACTTTTGTAGACAATCTCTAAGTTGAAATGCTAAATTGAAAACATGTTGAAAATAGTAAGTCTTTAATACTCAAGTAAGACAAAAGAAAATGTTTTCTAAAAAAAACTTCCTTGTTGTCACGCCCTCAACAAAACAAGTTTTTTCAAAAGAAAAGATGTTGTTTGCAACAAAAACAAAATAAGAAACAAGTTTATCAAAAATTACGACTTTATTAACACAGACTTCACCTAACAAATAACAATTTTGTGGTGACCAAAACAAAATGTTATGTCACTCCATGAATTTACCAAGTTGAGAAGACGAGCCAAGTCACTAATACAAATAAAGCTAAGAGTGATTTATCTTCTACAGGACTGAGCGCTACTTCTAGTGTTAGAAGACCATCGAATGGGGATTCATCGTTCAAGAATAGTGTCGTTTCAAACACTAAGAATTCATCAAAGAAAGTAGAAGTTTCTGATTAGACAAATAAAAAGTCAGATGTTGCATCTAAGAATGTTGCATAAATACGTTTGTTAACTAAAATGCATAGGTAGCAATCAAAACGCTCTTTATAGCAAAGACATATTAATGTTTTCTTGTGCTAAGAATGTGCTTATCCCGTGTCATGATAATTGTCTTGCAAAATATAAATTAAATGTGGAAGAGCCTATTCACTACACCTAGAAGATTAAAATCAACTCGTTTATAAGATAACTACTCTAATAGTTTCTAAGACAGTTTTCTGTTAGGACCGTTCAAGTCAAGTCCTAAGAACTACTATCCCTTAGCGTCCAAAGCTAAGATAGTTATGGATACTCCCTTAAGTGCCAAAAATAAGGTCTCTAGTGTCCTTTTTTATTGTGCGAGATAGTTCACTTAGAAAATACATGAAGAACAAAATTCGAACGAGTCAAATGTGGCAAAAGTGGTACGAATTACAACACATGTTGTTTGGTTGTTGGTTGGTTACCTGTTAAAACGACTCCGCGTGTTAATAATAGTAAATCCACTATTAAAACATCGGTTTCTGCGAAAAAATGGGTAGTCAAATTGTCCACTTGTCCATGTATAGTATCTTCATGTGTTGCAGGTTGTTTCAGAATCGATCTCCTGGATGTTGATATGGTTGTTCTACGCCAGCAAATGACGGGTGATCGTTGCACTCTGAAAATTTTCGTTAAGAAATTCATAAAAAGGAACCGCCGCTTTGGGAACGATCAAATTTTTGGCAGCACTCACAGATGATAATGCGAATTATGTACAAGGCAACATCACGATTTGTCATGTATATTATGTTGAAGGCTTAGGACACAATCTCTTCAGTGTTGGACAATTTTACGATGGTGATTTAGAAGTTTTTTTTCGTTCAAAAACATGTTACTTGCGAAATCTAGAAGGAGATGATCTACTTACAGGAGATCGTGAATCTAATTTATACACTATCTCCATTCCCGATATGGCTGCTTCTTCACCTGTTTGTCGAATGTCCAAAGCTTCTTCGATAAAGTCATGGTTATGGCACCGCAGACTCTCACATCTTAATTTTGGTACCATAAACGATCTTACCAAACATGACTTAGTTGATGGTCTTCTGAAGTTCAAATACGGCAAAGATCACCTTTGTTCTGCATGTGAGAGGGGAAAGAGCAAGAAAGCTTCTCATCTACCTAAATTGGTTCCAAGTTCTCATTCCAAGTTGGAATTGCTTCATATGGATTTATGCGGTCCAATGAGGGTGGCATCGATCAATGGAAAGAAGTATATTCTTGTGATCATTGATGATTATTCTCAATTTACATGGGTATATTTTCTTCATTCAAAAGATGAAACCCTTGAGATAATAAAGAAGTTCATTGCTCAAGTTTAGTTGAATTACGACGCCAAAATTCACAAGATTCAAACTGACAATGATACTGAATTCAAAAATGCAACTCTAAAGGCTCATTATGAAAAGTTAGGCATTATGAAACAATTTTCAACTGCTCGAACGCCTAAACAAAATGGTGTTGTTGAACGACGTAATCATACTCTCGTTGAGGCTGCAAGCACAATGCTTATCATATCACGATTACCAGAATTTCTTTGGGCCGAGGCTGTCTCTACTGCTTGCTTTACCTAAAATCGATCAATATGATAAAAATTAAAAACCAAATTTTTCTTGGTGAACACCTTGTGGCCGGTTACTATGGCTAGAGATAAAGAGTGATAGTTTGATCTTGCTAAGTGAATTATTGAGTAGGAAAACCACCCTTAAATCACTAACTTAGGCATAGTAAAAACTAATTTAATTCTAGGGAACCAACTAGGACAAGACTAAAGATTACACATGCATGTTGGCATGTAAAAGTGAGCAAGAAAAGAGAAACAAAAATCATATTGGTGGCTACTAGATTGTTAACCCTTGTATAATGTGTTTTCTTTTGCATAAATATCCACACTTCACTAACTTGTATATAATCAAAAAGGGTGACCAGTTATAACGAGTTTTGATGGATAGAAAATAATTTATTTTTAGTATTATGTATAAGTGTGGGTATTTTATTAAGTATAGAAAGGTAATGTAGTTTACATGCATGCATAAATGCTAGAAATGCAAAACGTAAGCGTTTTACGTAAAATATAAAAATAAAATATGAAAACTTATAAATTATTTTCGTAATAATTATATAACACTTATTTGACGTAATCTTTTATTTGTTTAATTTCGGATCACATTGATTGTTGATTTTTAGTTTACGCGATTTAACTTAACGGTTGCAAATAAAAGTAAGTGCATAAAAGTCCAAAGTAAATAGCTTTGAGTTTATTGACGTAAAATGACCTAAAAATACATATTGTCACAGTCTTCCCCCGTTAAAAGAGCTTTGTCCCCAAAGCTCAAGTCGTAGCATTCGATGAAGGTACGGGGTCGGCAAAGAGGTGCAGGTACTTGTTTTGAAATACTTATCTTAATCCTCCTAAAACGTGGTAACTAACTTTGTTTTCTCAATATAGAGAGTATCATCATAATAGGTTTCAACTCCTTATTTATACTATGAATATTTTTGTTTTTAACATTCTCCTTCTTAATTACTTCAGCTTGAGCGTTCAAGATTTGTGACGGCGGATTCAAATTTATTGTTGCGATTAAAGTTTGACTCCTGGTGACATTATCCGTTCCTTTCGGCTCAAAGTGTCAGCTATGCCATTTTCCTTTTCAGGGTGATAACGAATTTATTCCTGTAATGACGTCACAATTACTAAGTTTTATGGTATCACGTCGATGTTGAATGAGTGATTTAGTAAATTCTTTGATGGCAAGCAAACTCGTTGGTGGATCGTCCTAGGGTGACTAGTGATGCGTCTCGACTTTTCGACATATGATTCGGCGTAAGGTGATGTCAAGTCTATGCAGTAAGGTGGAGTAAAGGTCTACTTAGTTACTATGATTACTAATTTAGTTTCCCGTGACAAACACGTTTTATGAACACGCACACAAAAAAACTTTGCTTTTCGGGGATATAAGTAGAGAATTAATTTTGACAAAGGTTTTAAGATGACTACTCTCAGCATGACATGGTCCTTCCTGAATTATACATAGGTGATCAGGCTATGTATAATTAAGGACTAACGATCCAATAATCATTATTGTCAAGCTAATGTTATGTATATTGTAGTATCAAAAAAGTTTTATAATGTGACAAATTAATTCACAAGATGGAAACAAGGTAGTTTATAGGATGACAACAAAATGGTTTGCGAGATAACCGTAAGACGGTTTATAGGACAATAGCTAAACAGCTCATGGGGTGATAGTAAAATAATTTATGTGATGATAACAAAATAGTTTCATAAAATAAAACAAAATGATTCATAAGGTGATAGTAACATTGGTTTTTTTATAACAAAATAATAAATAGGATATGAATAAAATAGTTTATAAAATGATAAAAATAGTTTGTAGAATGATAGTAATTTAGTTTATAGAATAATACGGGATAGTCTATATATAGTAACTTAGTTTACAAAACAATAATTGAGTAGTTTATAAGATGGTATCTTGGTTTATAAAGTAATAGCGCAATGTAGTTTATATATAATAGCAAAATAGTTTATGAGATGATAGGAAAATAGTTTATAAGGTGGTAGTTTACTAGATGATAGTAACTTAGTTTACTACAATAGTAAAATGGTTCTTTAAAGCGATAGTAAAATAGTTTATAAAATGATGGTTTATTAACCAATAGTAAGATAGCTTAATGATACTAAGATAGTTTATTAACGATAGTAAAAATAGTTTATAAAGCGACTGTAGAATGGTTTATAAAATGTAGTTGCATTTACGATAGTAAGGAAAATTTATAATTATTAGTAAATATTTATCATGTGGTATGTAAAATTGGTTTAATTAGTGGTTGTAAAAATATTAAATGACTATAAATATTTAAGGAGTGGTTTGCATAAATAAATAGAGAATTAAAGTAAAATCGACAAAATTTTCATGACCCATTAATTTGATAGATAATTTAAAATCATCCACATAGTACAACAAAAATTGAAAAGAAAGTACGATACAAATTCCTATAGGAAATAGGATCCTAGATGGTTCAACCTAAGCTTCACTAGGTAAGACGAGGTCTCTTCCTAAGCATTAGCGTTACATGCCATGACGTTATACTTGTTCCTCGGGTTCTGGTTCTTCAACTCTGGGCATTCACTATGATAGGGCCCTTTCTTCCAACATTCAAAGCAAGTAAGGGTTCTTTGATTTGCAATCGGAGCCCTCTGATTTGTTATGGCAACTAGTCTTCTATCATCCTTGGTTTTATGACCAATCCTCTTGCAATTTCCGCACTTTGCAGTGCACGATCCCGTATGGTGATATTTACATATGTTGCAGTGGGGCAGCTTCCCAGCATAAACCTTCTTGTTGCTTGGCCCGACAGCGTGCGCTCTACTCATTTTATGTCCTTTGTTTTGGCTAGAACTTCCACCGTGGTCACCTTTCCACTTCATCTTGTAGCTAGCATTCTCTGCCATCTTGTCAACCTTGTTCATTAAGTCACGAGCCACGCGGGTCAATCTCGTAGATTGCAATAGTTTTGATAGCATTAGCCACTTGCTGGGCTACGATCTGCTCGATTTCCGCGAAACTCCACCCTTGGTTCGTAGTCATCATCGTTCTTCAAAACCACAAGAAATATAATATATAATGAGATGTCGTCCAAAGTAACATCGCGATACGCAACAGTCGCAAGATGGCGTAGGTGTTTCAACAGTATGAGGCGGGTGTTCAACTCGGAGTTAAATGATAAGGTAACTAGTAGGATCGGCAAACTGTGACAAGTTTCAATGTTATGTAAAATGGTATTATGTAAAGTCATAAAAACAAATTTAAAGACCATCGTGTCATTCACAATGTCTTGGGAAAAGTGCTAGCATTTATATAAAACAAGTGTAAAATATACGCAAGGTAAGGTAAGCACAAATATAAGTCATGTAAGCAAGTAGTGTAAGCAAGTAGTGTGTATGCATATGAAAAAGTTTTATTTGATGCAGTGTTTATGAAATGGTTATAGTCTAGGTAAAATATGCAACCTAGTTCTCTATAACCTTTGCTTTAGATACCAATCTGTAACACCCCCAAAATAGGTCGCAACGGAAAGGTGATCGGGAGTGTTACTTCATAATACAATAGCATAAAATATAAGAGAACGAACTTTAAATGAGTCGTTTATAAGAGAACATCGTCGCTTCATTAAAATAAGTAAGTTAAAACAAGTTGTCCCAAGTTTGCATCAAATGGAAATCATAGTTTAAAATTACAACGAGGACAAAGCACTTGAATTACACCTTAGCAAGTTAGACACTTGAGAAATACATGCTTAAAATGTCAACACAAAGTTGGTGAGTTCATAGGTTTAAGTAAGTAATAAGGTTGGACCGACAGATTTATAAGGTATGACTATTGTAACACATACAATATCCGTCAAAAGTGATTACGATTACGCTAAGCTCATGTGTGATAACCGGTAATATTTCCAGGGTTATGTATTATAAAATATCATAGTTTTTTATTTTGAAGTCTTTCGATCTTGTCAGTTTTCTTGATGAAAGCAAATAGTTGACTTCCGTTGACTATTTTGCGTAAAAGCGGTTTTGATTTAACCAGGAGGTTGATGGAGTTTTGAGTTCGTAAATGAATCACTTTTGATTCTTTTTTCTGTTTTAGAGTGGTTTTGAGGTTTTCAGTGCTTTCTGGGAAGTTTTCCCACGTTTAGCGAAAAATCGTCACGCAGCGCGTACCGGCACGGTAGTTTATTTAAGTGTAGAGATTAATGAAGTTAGGAATGTGTTAATGGGTTTATTTATTTAATAAATTCATATTAATGAAATAACATTGATTTAAATCGTAAATCATGAGTGTGAGATTTAAAAGTTATCAGAAAAACGGTTATTTTCGTGAAATTCGGTAAAAGACTGTAACAGTCGTAAAAAGGTGAAATTTTGGGTGAATATAAGTTGTCAAGCCATATTTTGTGATTTGAAGTGTTTTTAAATGGATGAGCGAGGTTCGGTTGAGTTTTGTAAAAAAAATCATGTTTTCGGTCCGGAGTCAGCCGATAACGGCTCAAAATGGATTTTTATAGCAATTTAATGTGATAGGTGTCGTATGAATAACCTAGGTTTATGGAAAAATGATTTTAAACACAATGGAAATGATAACTAAGTTTGGTTGACGTTTTAAATAGATGAAAGTTGAGTTTTTAAGTGATCCTGACACTAAAAGGAAGACCCGAGGCCTCCTAGGATGCTTGGACGCCTAAAAGAGATAAGATGGGACAAGAAAGATAAAATCTTGCTAGTATGTTCCCTTGATACACATATATTCCTCCACCTTAATAAATTTTTCATCATTCTCTCATTTTTAAAATAATAAAAAAAATTCTATCTATCCCTATCTCTTAATCTACATTCGGACGAGCCACAAGGAAGACAAGAAACAAAGATTTTGAAGATTTTCTCAAGTACACGGGTTAAGAATATATTTAAGGGTTGATAACTAGTAGTTTCGGGTTGTAAAAACAAGGTTTTGGGTTTTATTCGCGCGTCACGACCGAACCAACTAGTCAAACAAGTAAGTTTTTCAAAAACTTTGATTTAAAGTTGTACTTTTGTGATTATGGTGATGTCTAGACGCTAGTTGTACAAGTTGATAGCCAAAAAGGTCAAAACATGAAAGCGAAAATGTAAAAAGGGGTGTTTGTTCGACGGCTAAAAAGGGAAAGAAAGAAAGGATTTTTGAGTCTAAATAAAATGGTTGTTGAGGTAATTTTTCATTTTTAAAAAAAATACTATAAGGGCTTATTTGGAGGTTTTGCTTATTCAATAAACTAAGTCATAGCTTATTTGTGCTTTGTGACTTGCGGTGAGGTTGGGTTCGGTGTGGGCTCGGCCCAACCGACCCTTTTGTTTGTTTGGCCCAACCGAAGGGTGTGTTTGGTTTGTTTTGGCTCAATGAGGGGTGTGTTTGGTTGCGTTAGTCTGACACCAAGGAGGGCTCGGCCCACTTGGGCTTGGTATTTGGACTTGGTTTTTGGGTTCGAGCTTATAGCTCATTTGTTATTTCGGCTTATATGTTTAGCTTATAGCTTGTTTGTTATTTCGGCTTATATGTTAAGCTTATAGCTTATTTGGTTATCGAGCTATATAAAAAGCTTATGACTAATTTTTGGTTTGGCTTAATGGGCTTAAGGCACATTGGATTTTGGGTTTGTATTTTGAGCTTATGAAAAGAGGTATGGGTCGAGTCTTTACTGTCGGGCTAAGTATTTAAGACCATAATAGGCCATAAGACCCAAAAACAAGCAAATAAATTTGTGGACTTTATGAATAGACTAAAGGAATTGTGTTGGGCTAAGAGAGATTTTGTTGGACTTGTCGGATGTGAAGGGGATTATTTTGCTACGTTTTGATAAAATGTGTTGAAAATATCGATGTTGTCGGAAAATGTTAGGTTTGTGAAAAAGTGTTTTGGATTAAGGTTTAAGACCTTAGAAAAAGTCATAAGAACGTACGGGTCATGCCGAATTTTTGAAAGAAATTTATACTTAGAGACTCAAGAAAAATCATTACTTTGAAACTTCACTTAAATAAGGGTATTTTCAAAATTTTAATAAATAGTTATTTTACTTGAAAATTTAATGCAAGACAAAAGATATATTTTTACTTGAAACCTTTTCTTAAATATTTAAAATATTTAGTCGTTGTGTCGATTTGATTTGAAGAAATAAAGGATGATTCTCATGTAAGATTAAGTGTCGAGGTAAAAGCTATGGGTCATGGACATATTAAAATAACGAGACGTTGTAATTACCCCTTTAGTCCGATAATAAGACGAAAAAAATAATAAAATATTATTATTTTATTTGAATTATTTAATACTTATGTGTGTGTGTGTGTATTATATTATTTATATATATATATATTATATTATACTATATTATATATAATATATACTATATATATATATCGTATAGAATCACGAATATGATGGATGTTATTTATCTTCGGCTTTTGAGTTTTTGCTCATTTCTTTTTCGTCAGATTCCGCGGAGTATTTTGGTCGGATTGGTCGTTCAACCATTTGATAGTTGTCTGAGCTATATTGTCATTTATGTCGCAATTTGCGGGGGACCAAGTGTTTTGAGTCGTTTTTGAGTAATTACCACACAACCATAATATGAGATAAAGTTTTGATAATGGGATAAGGTTTTGGTAATGAGATGACGGTTTTTGTAATAAGTTAACGGTATGTGTTGAGAATTAAGGGCTTCTACAAAGTTTATACTGCTGGTTCAACTTAGTACTGCCAAGTCAAAAAGTTTGTACTGCTGAGATTATTAAATCTACCAGTTACTATATTGGTTGTACGCTTCAGAGTAAAAAGTTTGTACCCGCTAGAGTACTAACTTATACTGCCTGAAGAGCATTAACACTGCTGCATGAAGATTAGTATTGATGAAGAGTTAAACACGTTTGGTAATATGTATGGACTTATTCCGTGTATATCTTATATAGTTAAAAGATATGTTGATATCTTATATAATTTTAGAAGATTTGTAGTTATCTTGTAAAGGACTCCTTGGTGTATAAAATGAGATCCTAGGTTATGGTTTTAGATGTACCAAAAACGAGTCATTGTCATAGGTTTAAGGTTGTAAATCCTAACACTATCCAAAAGGTGTGTTCGCTCATTTAATATTTATTGAGCTTATTGGTTTTTGTTGTAATTCTGGTTTGTCATACACACATTACTTTTATTCTTCTTAGCGGTTTATAAACTAGATTCGCATATATATATCAGACTTCAAAGTTTTAGTCTTAGTACCTTTGGATTTATCCAAGGATACTATACCTTACATCAAGCTAAGGAGTTTAAGATCTGTTCATTGGGATCAACAAGTGGTATCAGAGCTTGTAGTGAAGCTTTGAATAAGAAGAAACAAACAATATATACTAGATCCACTTCTCATTGATAAGATGGAGGCAGGAACTACTTCTAAAACTCTGATTGAAAAATTTCCTATCCTCAATTCAGGGGATTATAATCTCTGGTTAATGAGGATAGAACAATACTTTCTCATGGCTGATTACTCTCTTTGGGAAAGTAATTATGAATGGGTGAACAAATGCTTAGAGAACTGTTGGAGAAATGGTAGGAAATATGAACTACTTACTGCTGAAGAAAGCAGGAAGGAGGAATGAGATAAAAGCTAGAGGAACTCTGTTGATGGCACTCCCAAATAAGGATCAACTGAAGTTTCATTCATATAAAATGCAAAACTACTCATGGAAGCCATTGAGAAGAGATATGGAGGGAAGGAAACAAGAATCCAGGAAAAGAAAGTATCAGTGAACTCTACTCAAGGCAACCAATATCGAGAACCTTTGCAGGATTACGTTCAAAAACAATGGATCATACTTTTGATTAGGTTGGCAAAAACTAATTTGTCAGTTGAGATTCATGGGCGGAAGTTTTTCACAACGAGGACATGAATTAAAACTGTTGAGAAAGTCTTCCATCTGAATGGAAGACTCATGCTTTGATCTGGAGGAACAAAGAGGAAATAGAGACCATCAGTTTGGATGAATTGTACAAAAACTGTTGCAGATATATGAACTGACTTTCTGCAGGGATCATCAAGTACAAGCCAAAATCCACAAAATGTGGCTTTTGTGTCCTCCAACAGCACTAACAGCAAAACAGCACAAATGAAGCATGCTTTTAGAGTTAGTTCTGCTCATACTCAAAGTAATCATACATTGAGATAATCTGAGTGTGCTGTTGATCAGTGCTTTCATGGCTAGTCATCTCAATTATCTCAACTTTCCTAAGAGGATCTAGAACCAACTGATCCTTATGACCTCAGAAGAATATGGATGTACCAATGGGAAATGGCCATGCTAACAATTAGAACTAGGAGATTCATCAAGAGGACAAGCAGGAAGTTAGACGTAAATGGTCAAAGAGTTGGATTTGACATGTCAAAAGTGGAATGTTACAATTGTCATAAAAATGGTCACTTTGCAAAAGAATGTAGACTTCCAAGGAATCAGGAGAAAAGAGGAAAAATAGATTAGTCGAAAGAACTGTACAGTGGAAACTCCTACTAAAAATGCCCTTGGTTGTCAAGGGATGGAATTAGAGGGCTATGATTGGAGCTACCAGCTGAAGAAGAGGATCTACAAACTTTTTCTTACTTTAATGGCATTTACTTCTTAAGGAAAGTTCTTCCAGTTCAGACTCTGAGGTTGATTTTGTTCTAAATCCATGTGTAAAAGCTTATGCTACTCTAAAGAACAATATGATAGGTTTGTCTTATTTATTACAAAAAGTCTTAATTTTATTTAGTATCTTATAAAGCATGTTAAGAATCTGTAGAAGCTAGACTAGATCACTATAGAAAAATGAGCTTGTGTTTGAGTGAGCATTAATGTTTAAACCTTTGGAAGTTAAAACTAAAGAGATATGGCTTTAGTTGAATAACAAAAAGAAATTGGAAAAAAAATCAGATGAATAAAGAGTAGGATGTGTTCTAAACTAACATTAGAGATGTTTCAAAATTCATCTAAAATTTTGATAATTCTGCTGGAAAGTCAAGTTATTAACAAGTTTAAAAACTAGGACTAGGTTAATTGCAGCTTCTCTACTGTAGCTTCTCCTGTGTAGAAAGCTTGTGTATTCATCTGAATGTTTGGAAAATCAGAGTTATAATAAGTCCAAATCTGATAAGGGATATCATGCAGTTCCCCCACCTTATACAGGGAACTTCATTCCCTTCAAACCTAATCTAACGTTTATGGATGAAATAGTTAAAAGTAAGAATTTGGATGTTACTACTGTTGTTACACCTAGTAAATTGTTAAGAAAGTTGACCAAGTCAATCATGAGTCTGTCTGATGTAAAAATAAAGAATGGTGATGCAGTAGAAACTAAAATGATTGGAATAACAGCTTTTAGACCTCCAGCCATAAGGAGTGACATTCTGATGGATTGTGAGGTAGAAATTATATCCAATGTTAAGGATAAACTGTTAGAGCCATAAGCACTGGAATAAGATAAAAATTTGTTAAGTCTGCTAGGGAAAAGTAGGAGGTAGAAACCATCTAAAACTAAACAACATATCTAGAGGAACCAAGAAAATAGAAACAATCGTATCTTTCCCAAAGACTAGGAAGTGACTTTAAAATGATTAATAAAGCTTGTTCTGTGTGTGTTGTAGTTTTGGCATCTTTCTCTTTATGTGTGTGAATAAAAAAGGGTTATAAGACCAGTGTGGAACAACTCAAGTAGGGTGAATCACAAGAACTTTGCTAATAAAATGACTCACCCTCACCTTAATAGAAGATTTGTTTACAAGCAGTATTAACCAGGTCTGGCAAAATTAATATTGCTGGTGCAAGTGTTAATATTGCTGGTGCAAGGTGTTAACCCCCCCCCCCCCCCCCCCCCCCCCCCCACTGTTGTCAGACCAGTTAATACTGTTGGCTCAAAATCAACTATGAATCCTCCTAGACCAATATCAAATGCTTACAAAAAGGGATATTCACAAGTCACAAAGCCATTTAACAAGTATTCAGCAAACAAAAACAGTATTTTCAATAAAAAGGTTAATACTGTCAGGGTAAACGATACTACTGCTAGGGATAGAGCAGTAGTAAGTGAAAAATAAGGGAAAAGGGGCTAATGGTGTTAAGGCCTCAGCATGATGGGTTTAGAAAGCTAAAAATAGTAGTGCATCAAATACTTTCAAGAAATATTATTACATTGATGCACGAGGCAGATCAAGTGTTTTAATGGCTTGATCCCAAATAGAGTTCTATTCTTTTATTTATGTGCAGGGCAACTCTACAACAGAACGAGTCAAGGAAAAGGAGTATGACAGTGGTTTACTCAAGGCACATAGTACTGGAACAAATGCTATCTTACTGAGTATGAAGATTATGATGGTGGATTTGTTTCATTTGGAGATGGTAAAGGTAGAATTTCTAGAAAAGGTAAAATCAAAACAAGAACATTGGATTTTGATAATGTGTACTTTTGTAAGGAGCTTAAGTATAACTTGTTTAGTGTGTCACAAATTTGTGACAAAAAAGAAATAATGTTCTTTTTATTGACATGAATATCTTGTCTTATCTTCTGACTGTTGATAGCTACTTGATTGAAAGTCAAGTCTTGCTGAGAGTTCACGAATAGGATACATTTACAGTGTTGACCTATAAGAGTGTTGTTTCCCACTAAAGTTTACTTGCCTCTTGCTAAGGCTATAATTGATGAATCTAATTTATGGAATAGGATGCTTGGTACATAAACTTTAAAAAAATGAACAAACTTGTGAGAGGTAAACTTGTTAGAGGTTTGTCCTTCAACGATTTTTGAAACTGGACCATTTCTGGTTTTGCTTGTCTGAAAGGAAAGCTAACACCAAAGCCTCCTGTAAGACCAAATTGTGACTACTCAATCAGCAAACCTTACATTATTGCTTCATATGGCCTATTTGGTCCTACAAAATGTTAACGGTTTAATGATAAAGTCGTATTGCTTAGTTGTCATGATGACTTAGTAGATTTCTTTGGGTATTTTTTTTGGCCACATGATGAGATTGTGGGGTATTAAAAGACCTTTCATAATGAATAGAAAATCAACTAGACCTTAAAAGTAAAAAGTTATCAGATGTGATAATGGAACTGAGTTCAAAAATAGTGGAATGAATTAATTTTGTGAAATGAAGGGGATTAAGAGGGAATTAAGTGTTGCTAGGACTCCTCAGCAGAATGGTGTTGCTGAAAGGAGGAATAGAACACTGATAGAGGCTTCATGAACTATGTTAGTTGACTCTAAGTTACCAACCACCTTTTGGGCTGAAGCAATTAATATTGCTTGCTATGTGCTAAATAGGGTCTTAGTTCATCAAAAGCCTCATGACAGCACCTTAGAACTTATTCGTGGAAGAACCCCATTGATAGACTTCATGAAACCTTTTGGGTGTCCTGTTACCATCTTAAATACCAGGGATCATCTAGGCAAGTTTGATTGAAAAGCTGATGAGGGATTTTTTGTTAGGTACTCTATGGTTAGCAAGGCTATGGGAGTATTTAACAAGAGGATGAGGATAATTGAAGAGACCTTAAACATTAGATTTCTTGAAAGTGAACCTAATGTGACAGGAAATGGACTAGACTGGCTTTTTGATGTTGATTTTTTGTCAAAATCTATGAAACTATGGTGCCGTAGTTGCCAGAAATCAAACTATTGATATTTGCCAGGAGGAATAGAGATAATATTGTTGCAGGTCAAGCTAAAAAGAAGAAATAACCTGAACAAGAGTACATCCTCATACCTTTCTGCATAATTGATCCATCAGTCTCTCAAGATCCTAAGGTCAGTGAAGAAGATGCTGAAGAGAAGCATACTGAATGGATAAAAGTGGAGCTTCAGATAAAGATGGGAAGGATGAATGGTATGTGTTTAATTACACACACCTTTTACCTTTAAAAACAAGTTAAAATAACCAAAAACGGACTTAAAATGCCAAATATATGCTTGTTTTGCTAATTGTGTTGTGCAGGAACGGATATCTAAGAAAAGGACGAAAAACGAAGCCAAAACGACAAAATCGGACACGGAATGGAAAAGCGTGGAAAAGACAAAGTCAAGACAAAGCCCAAGTGTGAAAAAGTCAACCAAAGTCAACCCCGACAAATCCAAAGTCAAAAAGTGAAGAAAAATAAGTTTAGGGGCCAAAATTGCCAAGTCCCTAACTTATTTAAGAAAGAATATGAAGAAAATGCTTGTGAGGGACTCATGCTGCCATTTTCCCAAAGTATTAACCACAAGGGTCATTCCTGCCAACACTCCAAAGCTATAACTCACAAGGACTTGTGGTGAAATAACCTTTATAACCTTTGGGGACCTTTTCTGTCAAAACCCCAAACGTTTATAAATACATGGACTAAAATTGCAATGACAAGTATAACCATGAGGGACCAATTGTGACAAACCCCCAAACCCACACCCCCGTTTGAAACACTGTACATCTCCTACAATTTTTCCCGCCAATCACCCAAACCCCACATCCTGTCAATATCAAACCTCGTTGACTCCCCACATCCCTCCAAACCTATCACCCTCATAAACCCCACCCCCCACATGGTCTTGTCACGAGATCGCAATCTAATTCCACAATTTGATCAACGGTTTGATATAGTTTGATGTGGCATACTCAAAACCAAGGGCCAGGATTCCCTTGTGTTTACACACACACAACAAGCACACAAGGCTGTTTTGTGTCTACAAAGAAGCACATAAGTGAAGTAAAGAAGAGAAGACAAAAACCCTAGCTTATTTGGCTATAAAAGCTTTTGTAAGCCATTGTGGCAAGAGTTAGTTTTTTTAGTGTGTAGTTTTAGCTCAGTTTAATTTTTAACTTAATATACTTGTACTCTCTTTTTAATGAAAATTCAGTTTAGTTTTTACTATGGTGTTCTAGTTACTTGTGTTTTCTGTAAAAACCATATAAGACTCTTAATTTAAGCACTTTCATAAATTGTTTTTAAAAGCTTTGAATACAATAAAAATTTAAGAAAAAAAAATTAAGCAAATACAAATGTTATGTCTTGATTAAGCCATGGATGAATGAGCAAACTTGATGGCTCCATTGGGGTTTGCTTTAGTATAGGCTTATTTATAAGCTAGGTAGGATTAGAAGCTTATTTAGGTTCTTAATCTCGTCATTGAGCAAGGAGTTAAGGTATGTTTTTTTTCAATTTTTCAGCTTATTTTCAATGTTTGCTTATTATCTTATTAAAGTTGATATCTCTCTTTGCTTTTTAACTTTTTAGTGACTTAATTATTGCTTGTTTGATAGTTTGAATCAACAAGTTTGAAGCTTAATTTGTTTTTATAAGTTTTAAATTGTTTTTTTAGATTTAAAAGGGTTTTATTCGTTTGGTCAAACTCCAAAATGGAGTCCATGGGTTGTGGTCATATGACCCAACTTAGGCTTAAATAATTAAGCTATTTTGAAACTGTTTTCAGAAGTTTACAAGTTTAAAAGTTGATTTTCAAGTTTTTTCATTTTTCCTAAGTCCGCTAGTTTTAAAGAGGGGTCAAAAAGCTTATTTGCTTAAGGTTTAGAAAACTTGAGTTTTAGTTTCAAAAGTGTGTCATTTGATGTGTCTAAACAAGTTATTAGAAGTGTTTTGAGTCATTTGTCAAAAACTGCCAAGAATTTTGGATGTATCATTTAGTAAAGGAAAGAAGCCCTTTTTCACAACAAAAAACCAGCAGGTTTAAACTTGTTTTTAGGCAAAATGGAAATTTGAATATAGCTCTTCACATTGCCCTTGTTAATTGGTTTACCAGCTATTTTTCATTTTAGCTTATTTGACAGCTTATTTTCAAGTTGTAATGTTAAGCCTCCGTTTTTTGTTCATTTCCCCTGTCGCTCAGGGCAAATCTCAACAACTGTTTCTAGCTTATTAGGGACCTCAGGCTCAAGATTTTTGGTTTTTTCTACTAAAAAAAGCCAATAAGCTCCTTTATAAGCCCCTTTAGTTGTAGACTTTAGTTTGGCCTCTAAGTAGCTTAAATTTAAGCTCAAATTAGGTTTTTGAATTTTTTTAGCATAGTGTAGGAAAATAGCTTAATTTCTTTTCTGGCTTATTAGGTGCTTATTAGTGGTTAAATTCAGTTCTTACTTGCTTATTAGGAATATTTGTGGCCTGTGTTTGCTTATTTACTCACTTTCATTGCTTATTATGTGCTAAAAATCCATATCAAAAAGCCACATTAAGTCTTTAAGCTTAGTTAAGCTTCCTGTCTATTTTAGCCTTTTCCAACTTATTTAGTTGTTAGAATTTAGTTCATAAGTGCTTATTTAGGTAGTGTTAGTCTTTTCAACTTTCCATAGCTTAAAATGTCCATATAGCCTTAACAGCTTAAGCTATTTTTGCCTAAGCTCATAAGCCCTCTGTCCAAACTTTGAGCCCTTTTTCCAGCTTATTTATAAGCATTCACAAAAAGTTGTAGTTATGAAAAATGTTTATCTTCATTAGCTTAATTAGTTTGGGTAAAAAAATTTGAGTTTAAAAAAAGTTACTGTAGCATATAAAAAAAACGTGAGAGTGGGACTCGAACCCCTCCCCTCACGCTCACAACACCACACACTTACCACTCGGCTCCGGTAGGGCTATCCAACAGCCTCTACATCTTTTATTAGTTTATGCCTTTTTAGGCCATTTAGCTATAAGCCCGTTTAAGCTTATTCTGAGCTTATTTATAAGCTCAATTTCGGGTTTCTTATTTTTCTTAGGTAGGTTTTAGGGTAAAGTATTTTAAGTAATTTTTTCAGAATTTTTAAAATTAGTTTAGTATTTTTTATAATTTAATTTCTTTAAAAGTTTTAAAAATTCATAAAAAATACAAAAATTATCAAAAAAAATATTTTTCTTTTTTAGGAAATTTTCTTTAGTCATATTTTACGTAGGAAAAATAGAAAAACTTTCGTAGGGTTAATTTTGCAAACTTTTGATTTTTAAAGAACGGGTCTCGGGCCCGGTTTTCGTTTTGACTCGTTTTAACTCAAATTAACTCCGTTTTCGGTCTAGTCTTTTTCATTCTTCATTATTAGTCCCCTAGAGTAGATTAGAAGTAAAAATTTCTTTGTAGGGTTAATTTTTAAGATTTTAGGTTTTTGACCCCTTGTTCGGGATTCCTGCTCTCGTTTTTCAGTTTAATTTCATAATTTTTAGGTTTTTCTCAATCGTTTTTGCTTGTTATTGATTAATTTAGCTTTCTACACTCTCAAATCATTAATCTCATTCAAACTCCAATTTTCCGACTGTATCGATTCTCAAGCACAGCCTCGCTGGGGATAAACGACCCGGGGATATTCTATACTACTTCTCGGTTTCATTGATTATTTTTAGATTATACTTATTATATATATTTTATTATATATTATATATATAAATAAATATGTTATATAAGAGGTGTTTAGTTTAAAACCTACCAATTAATTTTTGGCCTGGCACCAGCTTGCCAGGGAGCTGTGAAAAACGATTATCGTTACGTTTGACCATGTTGTGTTTGAATCCGATGAATAAATATCATATAAAAAAAAACCCTAAAGTAAAAAAAAATATTTTTATTTCATTTTTAGTAGTAATTATCATTTAAAGAAAATAAAAAAGAAAACAAAAATATAAAAACATTGTCCATAAAAAGAAATAAAATTTACAAATTGGTAAAAATACCAAAATATAATATTCTCAATTGAGGTATTATCATAATAACTTCCGGTGAACTTGTTGGTTCCCAACTCGAACAAAAGATTTAAAAACTTGCCTTTTGTGTCACTTGCGAGGTACGGTTCACCTTTTAAAAAGATAAACAAACTCTAAGAGGTGTATAAGGCGGGTTTGTATCCAATGGAACAAACGACCCTAAAGGGAAAAAGGTTTTTACTAGCTTCGCGCTTTCCTATTACTTCCTCCTCCTCACCTTCCAATCCGCATGTGACATGCCTCCATCAAACTTACCATACAATTTCCTTCCTATCCATTCCTTCCTATTTCCTCTATGCTTCAGTTTGCTAGGATACGATATATTCCTCCTAATAACTTCCGCTCCTTTGTGCGTTTTTCTTTTCGAAGAGTTACCGAGAAGCTTGTCGATTATTAGGTTTAAGTTGTCTTATTTCGTTGTCCGTTATTAAAATAAATTGTGAATTTACTTTTGATAAACCAAAAAGAAAAAAAATTAGTGTAATTTTCTTTTTTAGTGTTGCTAACACTCGTTCCCAATCTCGTAATCTTCATCATCAACAACACCAGGCCCCACCACCTGTTGTTGAACCTTTTAATCTCGAAGAACCGATTGAAATCCAATCCCCTACTCCGGATGTATGATACCTAGACTATGGCTTAATGCACAAGCACCCCAACCCGCGGGTTAACGAGGATGCCATCGTTTGCCCGAAATCCTCGCGGAACAACTTTGTGCTTAAGCCAACAGTCCTGCTTAACTCCCTCGTTCAAAAACAAAGCAATCTGTGGACATGACAAAGAAGATCCTCATGCCCACATCCGATATTTCAACAAGATCACTTCTACGATGAAGTTCCCGAACGTCCCGAGTACGTCGGTAAAGCTTATGATTTTCCCATTTTCCCTCGAGGGGGCAGCCCGGATTTGGCTTGAGAAAGAACCCCCTCGATCGATTCAAACATGGGATGATCTTTTCGAAATTCACAAAAACAAATTTTCCCTCCATCTAAAACACAAACAAATCTCCAAATGAAATCAACGAGATTTCAACAAAGATTTGATTAGACGATTTATGAAGCATGGTACCACCAAGATTCATCTATCTTCTTTTCGGGCATATCCCATCATGGATTTTCATAATTGCATCACTCGATACATTTTATAATCCTTGAACCTAATGATCAGGAGTCATTAAATTCCGCCGCGGGTGGTAACTTTTTTGGATAAAATGCCTCGGATTGCCTAAGAATCATTGAAAGCAAAATCAAAGTTCGTAATTCCACAGTCAACAAACCGGATTGTTGCCAAGTGATTCGAGCAATTCCACCCCCGGAATTTCTTCTGATGTTGTTGAGCTGAAAGATATGGTGAAAGCTTTACTTCTTAATAAGAAAAATCAATCTCCCGCTCCTACATACCACTAAAAGCGGTTGAGGAAAGATGGTGTTTACATTGCGGTGGTGCTCATTCCTACCAACCTTGTCCAGCCACCACTTGGCAATGATTATCGAGGATAATATTCAAGAAATTTCCTCAAGCACCGCAGCTACTACAAACCAAGGAAACCACCGGTTACAGCCCCGATTCAAATCAAATTCGACCATCGCCCGGTTTTCCTCCCTTCAATAACAATCAAATGTTCAAAATTGAAGGAAACAATCAGAATCGTTAACAACCAAAACCGGGGAATTTCAATCAAGGCTCTAGCTTACCAACCCCAGGTTATCATCAAAGGTCAAATCAATCGACCATCAGTGTTGTTTCAACCTCCTGCTTATCAAGCTCCGCCTATCAAGCTCCAGCTCCCAACAGAGTTCCAGGTGTATCGACGAAAGATTTTCCAAGACTACATAATAGGCTAATGAATGCTTGTGATGAGGAACATGCAAACTCAATTGTCAAAACATGCAAAATCAATTGACCAATCTCCTCACGGACAATGCATTCAATTTGTCACTTCCAATACCGCCTCTTACTTTCAGGACTCTCCTTAGTAACACTGTTACTAACCCGAGAGGAGTATTTAAAGGTATTACCAACTCCGAAAGTGATGTAGCTTACAAGGGAACCACGATTCACACTACTTCCTCTCCTAAAGCAGTAGAACGTGAACCCGAGGTCACAAAGGACACGATGCCTCCTACTAATAACGGAAGCACCAAAGACGTCCAACCTTCGGTTGTAACTGTTGTCCATCATGAATCAATCTTTGAGCCCGTAAAGCTCCAGTTTAGTGCTTCAAGGCCTAACCAAAAAGCATCAAATCCATTTCCCATTCATGAAGAAATGATTAAAGACGTCGGGGAAAAAGCTAACGACCAAATTGAGAAATTCATACAAAATCTTTAGAGATTGGAGGTTTCGACAATTAGCTATACGTATGCCTTGATGCTATATTCCAAATTTTGCCGTCAGACTTCTAAAAACCTTAATCGGAAACAAATAAAAAGTTGAGTGAAAATGGCTAGAACTCCCATTGAACGAGAATGCTCAGCAGTCATCCTAAACTAGTTAACACGAAAAAACTTGGAGAACCCTGGCCGATTTCGTATTCCATGTGAATTCTCCGTGATTAATTACATGCAAACCCTGGCCCGAATACTTGGCGCAAGCCATTAATCTTATCCATATCCAGTATGGAAAAATCTCTCTCTTCCCCCAAGACAAACACCCGGACATTGCATGAGCTAGAGCCTAGCGGACCGCTTCGATCCTCTGAACCGGATCGTTATCGCTGAAGAAACGTCCTATGTAACGATGGGGGATAGTTCCAATTCCTGTAGATTTTGTGGGGCAGTATCGATTTTGAGCAGACCCCCGATACCTTTAATCTCCGGATGAGTTTCTCAAGACCAGTCGTGCATTGATGATGTTAATACAGGGTGAAATAACCCTTCATGTTGGCAGAGAGGCCATTACATTTAATCTGGACCAAACTTCGAGATACACGGCTAATTACCATCATATGACGGCAAACTGAATTGATGTCATTGATATGGCTTGTGAAGAATACTCTCAAAAAGTTCTTGGTTTCTCAAATGTGATCTCGAGTGGCAATCCCACTCCTTACTATGATCCAATCATCTCTACTTCATCTCCGACTTTAACTCCATTCGGGGACAGTGATTTTCTCCTTTTCGAAGAAGCCGACTCTTTTCTTGCTATAGAGGATGATCCAACTTCAGCGGAAGTTGATCTAACATATTATGACCCTGATGGGGACATTCTTCTCCTCGAAGCAATCCTTAATAGTGATCCTTCACCACCTCCCAATCAAGGAAATTATTTTCCAGAAACTCAAAAAGATCTTAAAATTTGTGAAGCAAACAATGAAAAATCTTCAGTTAACCCACTAGTCTCAGGATCGTAACTTGCCTCATAATATGCTCATTTGTTTGTATAAATGCTTGATGTCGTGTCATGCACAAGTAGGAGAAATCTTAATTGTGTACAAGGTACAACATATAACAATATGACTAATGGTTTTTCTTAACCGCATGGTAAGAAAGCTAATCTTTTACTAGGACTTATACACCTTGATATATGTCGCCCTACTTAGAACTAGTGTCAATAAATAATGAATACCTACTTCATCATATTCATTAAAGGGTTTAGCCAATATGATTGTGTCTTCTTGTAAATACATCAATAAGAAGTATGTAATTAACTTGAAAAGACTGTTAAAGCCAAGAGTCGACGTTCAATAAAACTTTATTTAATATGCTTGTGACTTCTTGTAAAGGCATAAACATAAGGTACTTGAACTGTTCAAAGACTTATAAAGTAAGCAATTGACTTGTCATGTCTCCTTGTCACGACATGCACGTGAAGTCATTGAAATGTTCAAAGACTTATAAAGTAAAGTTAGAGATTAACGTGTTATGTCTTCTTGTTAAGACATGTGCATAAAGTACTTGAACTTCTCTAAGACTTCTACGTTATAGCATGCAATTGGCTTGAAATTAATGTTAATGCCATTATGTTTGAACAAATTGGCAAGTATGTGAGCCAAAGGGTATTAGGTTATCTAAGGAATTGTGATACTACCTCATAATCCCATTGCTCATAGAATACCACATCGCTATGGTATGCCTGATGTGTAAAATAAAACTCTGTTGATATTGTTTGATTTTTATTAACTTCAGCTACCCTACCTCTAATCTTATCAAGGTTAACAAAATTGAGTAAAGCCACATGTTTACTCAATATGGTTCTAATCAAGAAGGTAACTAAGACACCATCAGGTGATGGAATAGGAAAACTCCCATTAAGTCTTAACTAAAGTTCTGAATTTGCTAAGATCATGTTAAGCGTGTTTTAGCAAACTAGAGTTAAGAACTGTTTGTAAATATTATACCTCCCAAATGAGAATAATTTTATTGTTACTCAACTTGCTGCATTTTTGGAGAAAGTCTCATCTTACAAAAAGCAAGTGGGAGCATCTATTTTGGAGAAAGTCTCTTCTTACACAACCTTCTAAATGAACTAGCGAACAACATAATGAATGTTGAGATATAGTCCATGAAAAAATTCATTTTTTGGAATTTAATTGATCTTTCACCAATCGATAAGACTGAAAAGGTTAAATAAGTTCTTCTATGAGAAGACTAATATGGATAAAAATATACACACATTGAAACGCAAGCCTTGTGGTAAGGGTTTTACTTATACTCAAGCGATTGACTATGATTAAAGCTTCTATTTCCTTGCAAGCGTTAAATGAATAAAGATAGTAATTACCATACTTGATTTTCTGAATATGAAATATGGCAATTGGATGTCTAAACTCCTTCTTAAATGATTAACTTTGCGAGGACGTTGTGTTAATCAAAAGGGTTTATGAATCCAAGTTATCTTTAGAAAATGTACAAGCTGTAAAATCCAAGTGTGGGTCAGAGCATGCATCTAGGAGCTGGAATCTTAAGTTTAAATCAACAATTTGATTTTGATTGAAACAAAGAGAACTCCTGAGTACACCTTAAAGCTAGTTGGAGAATTATGTTTTGTCTTTCTTATATCTTATATGTTGTCAACATATTGCAAATAATATTTCACCTAAGCTAGATTTTAATCCTTAGTTTGGAATAATGTTTCTATCGAGAGATATACGAAATAAAACATACAACCTTGGAACAAATGTTTATTGGGATAAACATACGTGATTAACAAGTCTAACACAATATGACACATTATTGAGCAAGACTCAAAGTTCTATCTTACCTGATGAGTTGAACACATGCATGAAAATGTTTAGTTCAACTAACATTTTTATTATGTATGTCATGATATGTATTAGACTAATTGTAACACTTGTATGAATGCAAGATCAACCATAGTAACTAAGTGAAAGTCATTAGACTACTATTGAAAGAACATTCTAAAAGGCATGCAAAGGACTAAAGACATGCTCATCGTTTGCGGATTTTTTAATAAGGAGATTGGTGTTGAGTTTATATACTAATGCTTATTTTTATTGAGATGGTTCTCAATTCTAGTCATAGCAGGATTTTCATCATAAATGATAATACTGCTAACTAGACATGCTTTATTAAAAGCATTGTTGCACTATTCATTAAAGAATAAGAATACTTTATAGTTTGGGAAGCTGTTAAGAAGATTGTCTTATATAGGTGGTTTTGCTTGCTTCAAACCACCTATGTAATGTATTGTGGCGATGCTAGTTCTATTGTAATAGCACATGAATGTACGTATATAAAATGACAATCATCGTATTATTCAAAACATTCACTGATTATGAGTTTTGAAACAAGTATTCTCGAAGGTCACTCAAATGACAACTTAGTTGGTACTTTTTACAAAGTCAATGTCTTGTACTAAACATGTTTATCATGCTAGGAACATTGAACTTTGACCTGCTAGTAGTCTCTTGTATATCTGTTTTTAGTATTTGGATAATGGAACGTTAAGCAGTTGTATTAAATAATGAATTGATATACCTGGTATGATCGTCTTCATTTATACAACTGTGTTCTATATTAGCATGTTTAATTCCATGAATAATTTATTTATTCTAAATCGTCCATTGTCAGTTAATGATACGGGAGCATCATTAAAATAAGGAAAATGTAAGTGTTTTGGTCATATTCATATGGTATGAATATTAATGGATGATACTGCCAAACTCATATGTTGTTCATTGGATGAACATTGGACTGACCAAACCTACGAGTATTCACTACATGGATCGACGTCAATAGTGAATCTCGCAAGTGGTTATGTCTCTCATCCTCATACTTGAGATGCAAGTAGGTTTTGTGTGTGTGGAATGTCAATCTTTGATATGGTTCAACGTTGACCCGTTGAAGGCTGCTATAAAGGCAATTTTCAGGAGGGATATGAAAAACATAACGGATACGTGCAGTCAAAATAGGATTTGTTACTCCACGTGTTATGGAGAAAGATACTACTGGGCCCCTCGATGATTTGAACAGATGTATGTGTAACTGGACCCAAATGTAAAACATCCTCTAAGGCTTATTTTTTGAAATTAATTCGACCCATATAGGGTCTTATGATCTGGTATTTTTGAACCCATAGCCATTTGTTATGCATACTTTAGTTGGTTTTGTTATCGGGTACATGTAAAAGGGCCTAAATCGCCCGTTTTGGAACGATTCTTGAATCGGTTTTAAATCAGCCCATTGGGAATTAATTTCTGAATTAACATGGTTATTATAAGGTCTTTAATATAGTACTAAATGATCCGTAAGCCATTGGTTACACGTACCAATCGAGGTTTTAATTCAAGTTAATTTATTTCTTCGATTCGTTGGCTAAACAATTTATTTCTTGTTAATCATTTTGTTTCCATGGAAAATACATGCATGTTTGGCCATGGACTTAGCCAACACCTTGTTAATACATGATATTATGGTATTGTTATGTTGTGTATGCAAATCCGATGAAAACCATGACCACTTGTGACTTGTTTCGCTTGATATTGCATTTAATTTCAGTTTTGGGTTTTGCCATTGTTTCAGTTTCTTTTTGTATGATTTTAATTTTTGTTGTAGCCATTGTTTGGGCACTTTACAATAGTTAGATGATATGATAAATGTATTTAATCATAAAATTATTGTAACCGATGTTTGGATTCGAATGGCGCAAAAGTTAAAGGCATAAAGTCAAATTCGGAGCTGCTGGAGTAACCTCCACTAAAAATGGATTTCCCGGAGTTCTATAAGGAGTTAGAGGCTGAATTTTGGGGAGCAAGTGCAAAACTCATGGGGCTACAACTTCTTCAACTAGAGCTCAGATTGGGGAAGACTCCTTCTAGGAGTTTCAGGCCCGTCAAGTCAGCTGAAATTTTATGGCAGTTTTGGGCATCATGTTCATTAAGGGTTTCACTTGCTCATGATGGTTCTTGGAGATGTGGGAGCACTCTTGTGGTTTTTTGGTTAAACCTTAGTTGTATTATGGGTTCTTGTGGATGGCTCTGAGACCAAGAAGAGGTTTTTAGTCGTTGAGGCTTTGCATACTTGTGGTTGTGTCTTCTTGTAAAGACATCAATAAGATGTATGTAATTAACTTAAAAAGATAGTTGAAACCAAGAGTCGGCGTTCAATAATACTTTATTTAATATGCTTGTGACTTCTTGTAAAGACATAAACATAAAGTCCTTGAACTGTTCTAAGACTTATAAAGTAAACAATTGACTTGTCATGTCTCATTGTCATGACATGCACATGAAGTCATTGAAATGCTCAAAGACTTATAACGTAATGTTAGCAATTAACGTGTTATATCTTCTAGTTAAGACATGTACATAAAGTCCTTAAAACTCTCTAAGACTTCTACGTTATAGCATGCAATTGGCTTAAAATTACTGTTAGTGCCATTATGTTTGAACACATTGGCAAGTATGTGAGCCAAAGGGTATTAGGTTATCTAAGGAATTATGAATTGTCTATTTTTTTTTTTTTTTTTTTTTTTTTTTTTTTTTTTTTTTTTTTTTTTCATTACATTACTCATAGAATACCACATAGCTATGGTATGTTTGATGTGTAAAATCCAACTCTGTTGATATTGTTTGATTTTTGATAACTTTAACTACCCTACCTCTAATCTTACCAAGGTTAACAAAATTGAGTAAAGCCACGTGTTTACTCATATGTTCCATTTAAAGAATGTAACTAATACACATCAGGTTATGGAATGGAAGACTTCCATTAAGTCTTTAACTAAAGTTTTGAATTTAAAAAATTGTTAATTTTTCTGTTGAGAATCTTGTTAAGCGTGTTATTTGTAAACTTGAGTCAAGGAAATGTCAGTAAATATTATACCTCCCAAATGGAGATCCAAATTTTATTGTTACTTAACTTGTTGTGTATTTGGACAAAGTCTCCTCTTACACGAAGCAATTGGGAGCATCTATTTTTGGAGAAAGTCTCTTCTTACACAACCTTCTGAATGAACTAACTAACGACATAATAAATATTGAGATATAGTCCATGAAAGAAAATCATTTTTTGAATTTGATTGATCTTTCAACTATCGGTAAGACTGAGACGTTAAATTGGTTCTTCTAAAAGAAGACTAATATGGACAAAAATGTACACATATTTAAACGCACGCCTTGTGGTAAGAGTTTTACCTTTACTCAAGCGATTGACTATGATTAAAGCTTCTTTTCCTTGCAAGCGTTAAATGAATAAAGATATTAGTTACCATACTTGATTTCCTGAATATGAAATATGGCAATTGGATGTCTAAACTCCTTCTTGAATGATTACCTTTGTAAGGACGTTGTGCTAATCAAAAGGGTTTATGAATCTAAGTTATCTTTAGAAAATGTGCAAGCTGTAAAATCCAAGTATGGGTTGAGCAAGACATCTAGAGCTGGTATCTTAAGTTTAAATCAAACAATTTTGATTTTGAATTGAACTAAGAGAACTCTTTGAGTTACACATTAATGCTTGTCGGATATTATGGTTTGTCTTTCTTATATCTTATATTTTATTAACATATTGGAAATAATATTTCACCTAAGCTAGATTTTAATCCTTAGTTTGGAATAATATTTCTATCGATAAATATAAGAAATAAAGCATGTAACCTTGGAGCATACGCGATTAATAAGTCTAACACAACATGACACATCATTGAGCAAGACTCAAGATTTATCTCACCTGATGAGTTAAACACGTGTTTGAAAACGTTTGGTTCAGCTAAAGGTTTCTTCTTGTATGTCTGATATGTTAATAGACTATTTGTAACACTTGCATGAATGCAAGATTGAACCTAAAACCATAGTATTCTAAGTGAAAGTCATTAGACTACTATAAAAGGAACATTCTAAAGGCCTGCAAAGGACTAAAGACATGTTCATTGTTTACAGATTTTAATAAGTAAATTAGTGTTGAGTTTATTACACTACTGCTTATTTTGGATTGTGAGATTCTCAATCTAGTCATAGCAGGTTTGTTTTAATATTAAATGATAATACTGCTGACTGGACATGCTCGATTGAAATCATTGTTATACTATTCATTAAAGAATAAGAATACTTTATAGTTTGGGAAGCTGTTAAGAAGACTGTCTCATATAGGTGGTTTTGCTTGCTTCAAACAACCTATGTAATGTATTGAGGCGATGCTAGTAGTTTTGTATTAGCACTTGAAAGGCACATATACAAATATATACAATCATAGTATCTTTCAATACCTTCACTGCTTGTGAGTTTTGAAAACAAAAGTGTTCCTCATAAAGGTCTACTCAGATACAACTAAGTTGGTTACTTTTTACAAAGTTAATGTCATTGTACCAACTAGTTTATCATGTTTAGGCAACAGTGAATCTTTGACCTGCTAGAGTCTTTTGTATATCTGCTTTTTAGTATTTGGTTAATGGTATCATTAAGTTGTTGTATTAACAATGAATTGATATAACCTGCTTATGATCGTTCTTATTTTTCATATGTGTTCTTTTATTTGATTGTTTAATTTCATGAATAATTTTTTTATTCTAAAATGTCCATTGTATGTTAATAATACCGGGAGCATCATTGAATTAAAGACCGAATGTGAGTGTTTGGTATTATTGATATAGTTAGAATATTAATGGATGATACCGCAAAACCATTTGTTGTTAATTGTTGAACATTGGTACTGCCCATTACCCTCAGAGTTTTCAATTTCATGGGATCAGCGTCGATAGGTGAACTCGCAAGTGGTTTCGTCTCTTATCCTCAGACTTGAGATGCTAGGTAGGTTTTGTGTGTGTGAGAATGTCTATCTTAGATATGTTAAACTGTGACCTGTTGAAGTGTGAGAAATCTCATATTTTAATAAGCTAATATTTTATTCCAATTCTTGAGTTTTGATTAAAATAATAGTTTTATATTATTGTTATTGCTATGTCGGTAAGTATTATCGTTTTTCTCTCGTTTCGTTTGCATTTATCCATTCATAATGAACAAGGAAAGTGGAGTTGTTATACCCTTGAATTTTGGTCACTATTATTTCGAGCTTATGAATATTATATAAATTCTTGGAATTTATTCTTTTAATTATTTTGTCGATTTTGGTGAAAATCGTCTGTTTTGAGTAAAAAGAGTTATGTGATAAAAATTTAACCGTTTTTGAGCAACGAGAAATCAACGACTCCGTAAACGGGCCTCGAGTGCCAAATTTTTTTTGTTTTTGTAATTTTATTTATTTTTATTTAATATTGCACTTGACGATAATTGCGTTTTAGGAAAATGTTATCGGCTAGTAATGGTTTTAGGGACCGAGAATGTAGGTAATATTTGTTAAGAAGTGAATGGGCCAAAGCCACTCCCTCTTCCCTTTCTTAGCCGGCGCCAAACAACACCACACCTTTTATTCTAATTTAAGCCACTATTTTTTTTTGAGCCCAATCTCCTTTTCTTATATCATAACGAAAATTTTTTTTTTTTTTTTTTTGTTGTTCATAACAGGTACATAGATTGCATCGACTTGTATGTGTTCTCTGCTTTCTTTTCCCCCTTCGAACAACACCCAAAAAACACCATTTGATCTTCAAAAACTTCAAGAAACCTTTCCATTTTAGCCATAAATCAAAACCCTATAAACCTTAATCACTCCTCACTTTTGCTATAACCTGGCACAGCCTCCAAACCATACACCTTATGTTTTAATCCACAAAATTAACCCATATAACTAAATTAGGCCCAAGACCAAACTCCAATATTCTTTTTTATTATAATCGGACATAAAAAACACATTATGAGAACAAAAACAAGACAACAGTTCTTCCCTCCTTCTCCTTCTTCTTGGTTCGGTCACGTCAACCACCAAATAAAACCATCATTGATCTTCAAATCTCCATTTTAATTACTCCTTTTCACCTTTAATCAACACTATTATAAAAACCCAATCATTCCCCATGATGATATCAACCATGCATTGATTTAGAAAATTTGAATTGAAGAATTGAAGATTTTTTAAGGTTTGGATTTGATTAGAGCGCTACAAGAATGATAAAAGGGGTGATTAGGGTTTCTTGTGAGGATTGGATAAGTAAAAATCTTGGAAAGATTTGGGTTTTGTCCCTTGTTTCTGGCTGCATACTCCCCACTTAGGGTTTATGTTTTGATTTTCATCCATCAAATCTTGGTGTTGTAAGTATCCCTAAATTTACTTTCCAATTATTTGATTCTTGAGTTATTACATTTGGGTTGATTGGTAATCTTTTTAAGATGCTTTCATTTGATCTTTTGAGGAATATTAGTTTGTTCTAAAAACTGTTTTAATGTTTATAGTGTATGAGGTATGCTTAGGTGATAATTGGTAGCTTTTTATGATGATTGATGATGGTTATGATGAGTTTAGAGTAGGTTTTAATAGACTTTTTTGGACTGTTTGAGACCAGTAGGTTGTCGGCTTGTTTTCTCAAAAATGTTGCTTGTGCCTACTAATATTATTGGACTATTGGGATAGTATACACTTAGGGCTTCATGTGGTGAATTGGATGCTCAACCATCTCCTCCGGATGAAGGAGTTATGACCTTTTTACGGAAGAAGGTCAAAACTGGAGCTGTTGTTGGAAAACGTGTTTTGCTCTAGGTTTTGGTATAATAAAACTTGATTTTTAAACATGGTTAGATTACTAGCATTATAATCTAACTTCTCCAATTGGTTTCACCTCATGCTATATCGGTTTTGGATTTATAGCCGTTATACGAAAAACTAGCCAATTCTGACCATTTACTTAGTAAAAGTATAAATCTGCAGGTTGGTTGAACTAAAGGCTAAGGGTTTTAAAGCTTGGGTCATTTCTAGACATCTTGTAGAAGCTCAGCAACTTGCCTCACCATATTTTATTTTGGTTTGGAATTATGCAAAACGGCGAAAATAAGAATTTCAGCCAATTTTCTGGTTTGACCTTAGTCAGTAAAAAAAATCAATTCGCAATGGTATTTGCTCTCTATGAATGGCCTTGATGTTTTGGGTAGAAAAACTTTAAAGATCTTTCCAGAGGGAAAAAGAATCAGTATTGTATCTTTATGTTTAGGATTTATGCACTTATGAAGTTGGGTAAATTCTGATAATGGGTTTTTTACGTTAGGAAGAGAAATCAGTAAAAATTAACTGTTTGGAATGGGATTAACGATTCTTCTTAGTGGGCACTTAAGAGACATTCAATTGAGGTTGATTTCAGGTCATATACTTATTTAGGAAGTAAAAAACGCGAAGGTTTAGTCACTTGTGCAAATATCGTTCTTATTTAATCCTAATATTTGTGATTATACTTTCATAATATATAATATCATACTTATTTTAAGTCGCGACTTGCTTTATAGGTCTCGGCTAATCTCTTGAAGTACTTTCTCATATCCGGTTTCTCAATTGATCATCTATATCCGGTGAGTACATAGCCCCCTTTTTCCATGAATACCTTGTTTTAAAATCACGGGGTGAGATTACATGATTGGAACACAAGCATTGATTTTTTATCAATGATTATTCTGAAATGATTATAGCCTAAGTCCTTTTGCTAGTTGTTTGCCCCGGAAATCATGAACGTAAATCACATTAGTTGAGCTGCGAATGATATGGGTGTATCAATCGGGACTGAATATCCCCGTCCGTCATGATTGATGGTTTGTATTGCCTGTGACGCATTTTTATTTGAGATATTGAGGTAGTTGCAGAATCCCTTTCGACTTTAGGGGCTCTCTGAGTTAAGGTTTCAGTTGTCATGTATTAGTGCAATAATACTGATTTCCCCCCCCCCCATGAAACTACTATATACTTGTGTTCTGTTCCTTTGATATTTATTTGAAACCTATGTTTTTCAAATCATCTTTTGGTTGTCGTTTTATACATGTTTAATCTCAGGTTATATTGCTTAACTTTGAAGTTGGAAGCTCGATGGATATCAAGCGGAGGGCGGTTCTTGTGTAGTTTTATAAATGGTGCTTGTTGGTCAAGTCATGTGATTAAAAACTTTGTCGTTGTCAGTGTGTTTATTCTGATGTATTGTATGATACTTTAAAATTGTGGGCCCGCGTACTACTCTGATTTTTTGTCAAGCACCGTATGTATGACTTTTCTTGTTTTGTTGTGACTTGTAATCCTAGAGTCTTGTATGTTGAGTGGTTACCCCCAGTGACCCATGACCGAATATATTCCGCATTTTGGGGGGTCTCACAGATGGTACAGTGCCTAGGTTATAGGGAACTAAGGTCGTTTTCAAAACTTTGGCTATAACCATAAGTTTAAAAGTCTTACATTTTCGTTGGGTCAAACAAAATGAATCGCCATCGCTATTCGATATCCACCGGGTAACCTTAAATCCTTACTTGTTATTTATGATTGATATTATAATGTTTGTTAATGAATAGTTATAAATCTTTACTTATCGTTAGTAGTTATTTTTCTTCTAAATATGTATGAAGTATTGATTTTTGGCCTATCGATATCATGACATTATTTATGTTCATTTCTTGTATATTTTACTCGATCCTAAATCTCTCGTGCTCATTATATATTTTCCCTCTCATGTTTACGTAGTTCGGGATTACTATCTTTTGTACATTCCACTAAACTATTAGTGACAGTTTGTACTACTATGATGATTGCGAGTATTTTATTATCTTTTATGCTATACTATTCTTTTAAAATGTATGTATCATATGAAACTTGTTCGATAGATTCCAAATGGTGTGGCATTTTTAGTTGTAGGTATGTGATTGATTTGTGATGGTTGGTAATGATTTAGGATGGTTTTAAAATCAATTTGTTTGCCTTTTGGGTTGAAAACTGGATGATTCGTAAGGTTTTGAAACGCCTATTTTTTGAGCAGAAACTTTGGGATAAATTACTAATAAAACACTAGACTGAAAATTGTGAAAAGTTTAAATTTGATTTAATTGAGGTGAAGCGCGGCCTCTAACGAAGCCGTGCATTATAATGTTTCGGTTCTAACTCTAAAAAGAATAAGTTAGAAGCGATTTGAAGTTTGGAATAAAAGTGAATTTTGTATATTGCAGAAAGTTTCAAGGGTAAAAACGTTATTTTTTAAAGTTCCCGAAACTAAAATTTCTACTTAAGAATTAGATAGGGTATTGTTTATCTACGCTTTGGTTACTCGTGGGTTTACCAATTCTTTATAACGAATATTTTAGAATGATTGAGTTTGAAAGTGAAAAATATTTTTGATAGCTATTCGTAAAATGTCAAACTGAGCAGAACTTTAAAAGACAATTTAGGGTTTCTTCGGTTGAGAATTGGTCTCGACTAAAACTGAAAATGGGTCATATAGGGTATTACTTCCGCGGGCTCAATTAGTCTTAAAAAGCCTTAGAATTTCACGATTTTGAATTTGTAAATTTTTGGTCAAGTTTGACTATAAAAAGTCAAAACTGACAGCAATATAAAAAGGGCAAAACAGTCATTTTCCAAGTATTTTTAGGTCTCGGCCGAAACTAAAATGTTGTTTAAAATGTCGTTTTAGGTTCCGCGAGGGTTTTTGAGGTCTCAAGGTAGGGTGAGTAGGGTTTTGAACGGTTGGTCAAGAATGATGATTATAGACTATTTAAAGTCAAAACTGTGAATTTTTGCGTTGTTTGTTTAGTTGTAGGACATCGAATTATTTTGGATCGTAAGAAGTATAAAAAAAAGGGTGATGGATTGGGCCAACTATAATGATTTATTACATGTTGGGTTGTTAGAAATGAATTTGATAGTCGTTGAGGACCGATGTATTTTTAGAAATTTTGTCAGGACTAGGAAAATTGACCGAAAGGGGTTTAAAAGAATATGGGTATATAAGGCGAAACAGTTAGATGTTGTGATAAGTGAAGTGAAGATGCCCACATGGATTCTATGATTAAGATTATAATAATATGTTGAAACATTTTATTTTTCTCTTGATTCTCGCGTCTTCTGCAACTCATGAATTTCGTATATGTTGTAGCGTTATTTAATAGCAGGAGTGACCTCTTATATAAGGTTGTTTATGTGAATGCGAAATCGCTTCCCAAGACATTGTGAGTTATGTGATTATCTCTGAAACTTTTTCATTGTTTCCTTTTGTTTTCTTTCGATGATATTGGAATTCGACTTAGTTTTTCGATCCTACTGATTATTCGGCTAATTGTTAAATCATTCGCTTCTTGCTTCTGAAACGTGCATATCGTCGCGTAATCTGTCGCATGGAAACTGATCGACTTATCTCGGTCACCTTTAATATGTCGTTTTATGACCTTCTGCTCTTTCGGAAGAGTGCTATTAGCATATTCTTGCGTAATGTGTCATGCGGAAACATCTACTTTTGGGACTTATGAATAAAGAAAATTTTGTGTTGGTAGTTTGATTCTTTTGCATTAATTTCTACATAGTAAGCCTTAAATCTTAATTCTGAAAAAAAAAATTTTTTTTGAAAAAGTGTGTTAGCGGGTTAAATAACTGTGCATTTGGTCTAATGGTTTGAAGAAATTAGAGTGGTGTAGGTCGAATTTGGAAACAAAGTTTTATGGGCATTTTATGTTAAAAAAAAAAAAAAAAAAAAACCCGTCAAAGTTAAGTCGATAAAAGCATGAAAACGTGGTCTAATTGTCTTAAGTTTTGTCTGTGTCGATAAAAGTTGTAACAACTACTATTTCAAAGTTAATATTTTTTTGGGGATCACCGGGCCATTCTAAATATGACAAGTCTAAATATGAGAACTTTTATATTTGGGAATATAACAATGAGAAGCATTTAATATACCAATTTACTAAAATCAGGCTATAACCTTCATAATTTTTTCACCTACTCGAACTTTCTAAAAAAAATAGAAACTTTTCAACCTCGGTAAAATAACTTACTTATGGATGAAAAACCTCCATTACTAGATATTTTATATGTGAATTCGGAACGCATGGGATCTTATGGGTACTTTCTTAGTTATAAGCTACAAAAACATTCTTTTAGTTGTGATTTTTACCTTTGTGTAAGTTGAGTTGAATGGAAAAATTATTACCCTTGTTGTTGTTTAGTTGTCGTGTTTTCTTGGTTTCCGACACATTACATTATATTTTTCTTCGTTACTGTTGTGATTTGGAGGAATCTTACTGCGAATGTCTATATGAAGTTCAACAATTATCTAGCGACTCTCTACGTTGTTTGTGTCAAATCAAATAATTTACTTCCTCTATTTTCTTTTTGAGGTTTCTATACGCTAATATCTCCGATGTTTACATCTATCTACTGTTAGTGTGATTGAATTGTTCTTTAGCTTGCAACGATAAATTCTGCAAATGACACTCTATAACCTTCGGATTCGTGGCCTTTTTGAATACCTGATATTTTTATGTTCATTTTCATTGACTACTTCTATGTCTTTCGAACGTTCTCTATACTTGTCATGGTCTATCTCTTTGTAAACAACCCTGATGTCATGTTATAAATCTTTTTATTGTTCGCTCGAAATATTCTTGACTGAGTTCCTTATAAAATAAAATTGCTAAATCATATATACTATTTTGTTCATCCTATAAAATGTTTTGTTACTTTACCAATCGTTTGGCCAATACCTTATAAATATCTTGAAAATCACCCTATAAATGATTTTGTTGCTATACCATAAACCATTTTACTATCACATTATAAACAACTTTGTTGACATTCTATGAGCTATCTTGCATTCACCATATGAACTGTTTTTACTATATTATAGAACCAATGCATATATTTTATCTTTTCATTGAGGGAATTTAAAAATCTTATTCGCATCTATTTATTCCTTCTTCGTCATACGTCTATAGTTGAACTCTGAGGACCAGAGTTCCTATTAGGGGGGTTGGACTGTGTGAACTCATATTTTTTGGAAAGCTAATATTTATATTCAATTCTTGAGTTTTTTGATTAAAAATAATGTTTTTTATTTTGTTATTGCTATGTCGGTAAGTAATTATCGGTTTTTCAACGTTTCGTTTGCATTTATCATCTTAAAGAACAATGGAAGTGGAGTTGTAATACTGAATTTAAGGCTATATATATTTCGAGCTTATGAATATTATATTAAAATTCTTGGGAATTTATTATTTTAATTATTTTGTCGATTTTGGTGAAAATCGTCTGTTTTGAGTAAAAAGAGTTATGTGATAAAAATTTAACCGTTTTTGAGCAACGAGAAATCAACGACTCCGTAAACGGCCTCGAGTGCAAAATAATTTCTGTCTTTTGTATTTTATTATTTTTTATTTACATATATGCACATTGACGATAAATATTATTTTTTTTTTTCTGCGTTTTAGGAAAAAGTATCGGGCTAGAAATGGTTTTAGGGCCGAGAATGATAGGTAATATTAGTTAAGAGAGAATGGGCCAAAGCCCACTCCCTCTTACACTTTCTTAGCCGGCGCCACAAACAACCACACACCTTTTATTTAATTTATAGACCACTATTTTTTTTGAGCCCAATCATCCCTTTCCATTATTTCATAACCGAATAATCATAACAGATACATAGATAGCATCGACTTGTATGTGTTCTCTGCTTCTTTTCCCCCTTCGACACAAACAACCCAAAAACCACCATTTGATCTTCAAAACTTCAAGAAACCTATCCCTTTTAGCATCAAATCAACACCACTATAAACCTTAATCACTCCTCCCTTTTGCTATAACCGGCCACAAGCCCCAAAACCATACACCCTTATGTTTTAATCCCACAAAATTAACCCACTAACTAAATTAGGCCCAAGACCCATACCCAATATTCTTTTTTATATAACTCGACACATACACATACTGAGAAACCAAAAACACAGACAAAAGTTCTTCCCTCATTCTCCTTCTTCTTGGTTCGACACACAACCCACCAAAACCCTCAATTGATCTTCAAAACTCCATTTAATCTACTCCTTTTCACCTTAAATCAAACTATTATAAACCTCCAACTTTCCCAATGATGAAATCAACATGCATTGATTTAGAAAAATCTTGAATGAAGAACTTGAAGATTTTTTAAGGTTTGGATTTGATTAGAGGCTACAGAATGATTATGGGGTGAATTAGGGTTTGTTGTGAAGGATTTGGATAAGTAATAAACTATAAGAAAGATTTGGGTTTTGTCCCCTTGGTTTTGGCAGCCCATACACCCCACTTAGGGTTTATGTTTTGATTTTCAACCATCAATCTTGGTGTTGTAAGTATCCTAAATTTACCTATTCAATTATTTGATTCTTGAGTTATTACCATATGTTGTTTGGTAATCTTTTTAAGCATGCATTCATTTGATCTTGAGAATATTAGTTTGATCTAAAAAATGATGTTATAGTGTATGAGGTATGCTTAGGAGATAATTGGTAGCTTTTTATGATGATTGATGATGGTTTGAATGAGTTTAGATTAGGTTTTAATAGATTTTTAGGGACTGTTTTGAGACCAGCTAGGGTTGTCGGCTTGTTTTCTCAAAATTGTGGCTTGTGCATACCATATTTTGGATATTGGGATAGTATTACACTTAGGGCTTCATGTGTGAATTGGATGGGCCTCAAACCATTCCTCCGGATGAAGGAGTTATGACCATTTTACGGAAGAAGGTCAAAACTGGAGTGTTGTTGGAAAAACGTGGTTTTTGCTCTAGGTTTTGGTATAATATACTTGATTTTAAACATGGTTAGATATAGCATATAATCTACTTTCTCCAATTGTTTCAACTTCATAGCTATCACGGTTTAGGTTTTATAGCGTTATACGAAACTAGCAATTCTGGACCTTTATCTTAGAAAAAACGTATAAAATCTGCAGGTTGGTTGAACTAAAAGGCCTAAGTTTTAAAGCATGGTCATTGCTAGACATCATGTAGAAGCTCCAGCAATTGGCCCTCACCTTATTATATTTTGGTTTAGGGATTATGACCAAAACGGCGAAACTAAGGAATTTCAGCAATTTCTGGGATTTGCCTTTAGTCAGTAAAAAATCCTTTTTCGCCGAATTTGGTATTGTCTCAATGAATGGCTTGATGTTTTGGAAAGAAAACTTTAAGATCTTTCCAGAGGAAAAAGAATCAAAATTGTATCTTTTATAGTTTAGGATTTATGCACTTATGAAGTTGGGTAAATTCTGAAAATGGGTTTTTACGTCTAGGAAGAGAAAAGTAAAAAAATAACTATTTGGAATGGATTAAGAATTTCTTAGTGGCACTTAAGAGACATTCAATTGAGGTTTATTTCAGGTCATAAAACTTATAGAAGTCAAAAACGCGAAGGTTTAGTCATTGTGCAATATCGTTCTTATTTAATACCTAATATTGTGTGATTATACTATCATAATAATATCATACTTATTTTAAGTCGCGACTTGCTTTATAGGTCTCGGCTAATCTCTTGAAGTACTTTCTCATATCCGGTTTCTCAATTGATCATCTATATCCGGTGAGTACATAGCCCCCTTTTTCCATGAATACCTTGTTTTAAAATCACGGGGTGAGATTACTGAATTGGATACACAAGCATTGATTTCTTATTCAACTGCATGCTATCTTGAAATTATTTATTGCCTAATTCCCTTTTTGCTTTTTGTTTGCCCCGGAAAATCATGTAACTGTTAAATCACATTAGTGAGCGCGAATGTTATGGGTGGATCCATCGGGACTGACTATCCCCGTCCGTCATGATTATGGTTTGTATAGCCTGTGACGCATTTACATTTGAGATACTTGAGGTAGTTGCAGAATACCTTACATTAGGGGCTCATGAGTTAAGGTTTCAGTGTCATGTACTTAGTGCAATAATACTTGATTTTTCCCCCCCATGAAACTACTATATACTTGTGTTCCTGTTCCTATGTATTTTATTTAAACCTATGTTATTCACTAACCTTTTGTTGACATATTTCTCATGTTTAATCTCAGGTTTTTTTTTTTTAATAATGCTTAACTTTGATGGTTGGAAGCTCGATGGATATCAAGCGGATGGGCGTTCTTTGTGTATGTTTTATAAATGGTGTTGTTGGTCAAGTGCATGTGACTTAAAAAAACTTTGTCGTTGTCTTAGTCGTGTTGTAAACTTTATGTATGTATGGTACTTTAAATTGTGGGCCCGCGTTTAACTCTGATATTTTGTCAGCACCGTAAGGTATGACTTTCTGTTTTGTTGTGACTTGTAATCCTAGAGTCTTGTATGATGACGTGGTACCCCCTTGACCCATGACCCGAATATATTCCGCATTTTGGGGGTCTCACATGAAGGTGCTATAAAGGCCATTTTCAAGAGGTTAGAAACACTTAACAGACACGTGTAGTTCAAATAAGATTTGGTCCTCCACATGTTATGGAGTAGATTACTATAGGCCCCTCGATGATTGGGAACAGTTTATGTGTGGCCGCACCTTATGTATTTAGATGATACTTAATTAATTTGGTAATCTAGTTCAATGTCTATATCGAGAAACAGAATTTTTAAACATAATAATGACTTATGATCCATGTCAAATGTTCAACATAGTATCTGAAACAAAGGATGATTGATATCTAAACCATTTAAAATGAGATGTTTAAGAAACTTTCCTCATATGTATTTAGGGGCATTGGCGTGTTGCTAGACGCTAACATTTGCTTGTATAATTACTTGATTATTATGACGTGCGCAAGTGGAAGCTGTTAGAGTATGCTCATGTCATAATAAATAATTATATGGCTAGATACATGTGAGGCTATGGGGTCACACACATATACACATAGGTAGCATTTTATATATCATGTTTATTGTATTTACGGTATATTAATAAACTATGTAACTCAGAATGGCTATCAGGCTTCTAATAACTAAGTAGTGTACTTATTTAATTAGACTTGGAAAACAAAGGAGGAGGCCCATAAAGCCCATTTGATGGCCAGCCTTATAAGGTATAGGAAGGGTTAAGATCAAGTGGGTTTTTGGTCAATATATGGTGATAATCTCCTCATTATTTTGATTGGACTTACCAAAACGACTTCTCATATTTCCTCTCCTAATAGCCACGTCTAAGATGATGAAAAAATCAAGAGTTTTGTATTTTTTTTATCTTATGCCTTTTATTAGAGTATTTCAAGGCTTGATGATGAGTTACGGGGTTAAGACTAGCATCTACTTGGTATACAAGGAAGTGTAGTGTGGATACATCATAGAGGTGATCTACTTTGATCACTTGGTTTCATTGGGTGTTTTGTGTAAACGTGAAGATCACTATTTGATTCTACCGATCATGCTACAAAGGTATTATTTTTCTTGTTTTAACTTTGATTGATCATATGACTCTATGGATCCGTTGATTAGGTGCATGTTTCCCTGTGTTTTATATTTGTTTATATGATATTCATTTAATTCAACACCTATATTAGATAATATTCTTGATATCTCCCATCTTAGAATAAAGGTGGGTCATCCTAATGGGATAGAGGCCTTTATTTCTAAAATAGGAAATCTCAAGTTATCTAATGGCTTAATTTTGTATGATGTTTTGGTTATTCCTGAATATAGTGTTACTCTTATTTCTGTTCATAAGCTGGTCAAAGAAAATAAGATTAATGTTGCTTTTGATGAGAGTAGATGTTATTTTTTGAATCAGGATTTGAATATGAGAAATATTATAGGGACTGGTAAACAAGGGATGGCGATGGGTGAGAAAAAACCCATAACCCATGGGTACCCGCACGTAAATGGGCGGGTAATCCCGTTATTTTTCACCCGCAGGTGAGTTGTGGGTGAAAATTTATACCCATCAGTAGGTGGCGGGTAATGCATACCTATAATGGGTATACCCATTTAAGAAACCCACGAGTGTACCCTCCTAAATACCCATGGGTGTACCCCTAAACCATTTATGTTAAAATAAAATTTATTATACTATTTAAATATTTATGAGGTTGTTGGTATATATTTATAAACTACCAAGATTTCTAAACTACACAGTTAACTAATAATTTTTTTGAGTTACAAGACTAAAAGATGAATATGAAATATCAAACTTTCAAAGATATATACATGATATATCTTAGTACATGTATGTGATTTTGTGTAATGATGATTAATTTTTCAAGTTTCAGACATGTCATTAAGTATTTTGTGAACTTGGTATTTAGAAAATTGATATGATGTCTTATTACCTAGTTTCATAGTTAGTTTACATATCATGGTTTTATGATTTTGTTCCATTTCAAAAACCCACGAGCATGGGTATGGGTAAAAAGTTGTACCCATTGGTGGGTGACGGGTAGGTGGCAGGTAAAAAAAATCATGGGTTCGGGTGACGGGTTTGATGAACCCATACCCACTACCCACGGGTGCCATCCCTACTAACCAATGTAAAAGGTTATATTACTATAATGATCAAGGTATTAAGACTAACCTTAGTGTTCCTAATTATCAATGTTATTTGTCTCTGCATGATTGGCACTGCAGGCTTGGTCATCCTGCATAGCCTGTTCTAAATGTGTTAAAAGGTTCTTTACAAATTGATAATATGGATAAAAATGTTTATTGTGAAACTTGTCAAAAAGCTAAGCAAACTAGAGAGTCTTTTCCTTTAAGTGATCATATTTCTAAATTTTTAGGTGATCTTGTGCACTTAGATTTATGGGGCCCATATAAGGTTACTAGTTCTGAAGGGTTTAGATATTTTTTGACTGTTGTGGATGATTTCTCAAGGACTGTTTGGGTGTATTTGATTAAATCAAAATATAAGGTTCCACCTTTAATAACTATTTTTTATAACTTGATTGAAAATCGATTTAAAAGGAAAATTAAAGTCTTTAGAAGTGATAATAGAACTGAATTTGTTAATCAAATTGTTAATAGTGTTTGTGCTGATAAAGGGATTATACACCAAACTTCTTATGCTTATACTCCTCAACAAAATAGGATTGCTGAGACGAAACATAAGCATTTGCTTAATGTTTCTAGATCTATCCTGTTTAGGGAGGAATTCCTTTAAATATGTGGACTGAGTGTATTCTAACTGCTACATATCTTATCCCTTCTTCTATGCTAAATGGAAAATATCCTGGAGATGATATATAAAAAATCTCCATTTCTCTCTCACTTAAGAGTGTTTGGTTGTTTGTGTTTTGCTACTATTGTCAATAACAATGACAAGCTTGGTAGTAGGTCTAAAAAATGTGTTATGATAGGATATTCAAATTTTAAAAAAAGATATAGGTTATATAGTCTTGATAAGCATCAATTTATTTTTTCTAGAGATGTCGAATTTTTTGAGAATATTTTTCCTTTTAAGGATTCTGATGTTGAAAAAATTGATACTGCAAATGTTTTTCAAGATATTAACCATATAAACTTTTTTGATTGTGAATGTCTTAAGATGCCCAATGATGAGAGAGTAGATTCTAATCTGAATAGTAACAATAAGTTACAGAGTGCTAATAGCAGCTCTTCTGAGTCTGGTAGAGATGCAAACATTGCTGATTTTTTAGTCAATTCTAAAAATGATGCTGATAGCAGTGATGATATCTTTTCCACTCAGGATGAGGGGGTTATCACACTTGAAGAAAATGTTTTTTTCTGAGGGAAACTTGGATAAAAATCCAAATTCATCTTCTTAGGGTGTTCAAAATGTAATAAGGTCTTCAAGACAAAGTGTGTTTCCTAAAAATTACAATGATTTTGTAGTTGACTTAAAAGTTAAATATTGTCTTGAAAAGTATGTTGGATATTCAAAACTAAATTCTGAAAATTATTATTTTGTTAATCAACTTAATAAAAATTATGAGACCTAAGTCTTTTTCTAAAGCTTCTAAATTTCCTCATTGGATTGATGCTATGAATCAATAAATGGATGCCTTACTTAGGAATGATACTTGGGAAATTGTAGAATTACCTAAGGACAGAAAGGCTATTGGCAGTAAGTGTATTTTAAGATTAAGTATCAATCTAGTGGTGAGATTGGCACATTTAAAGCTAAACTTGTGGCTCAGGGATTTGGTCAAAAAGAAGGTATAGATTATGACAAGACTTTTTCTCTTGTGGTTAAAATGGTGACTGTTAGATGCTTGTTAAATATTGTTGTGTCTCATTCTTGGCCTATTTTTCAACTTGATGTGAATAATGCCTTTCTTTATGGTGATTTGGATGAGATTGTTTATATGAAACCACATGAAGGGTGTTTTTCTTTCGGTATCAAGGTTTGCAAGCTTAAGAAATCCCTATATGGGTTAAAGCAAGCACCTAGACAATGGAATGCAAAATTGACTTCTACTTTAATTGAAAATGGTTTCAGTCAAAGTAAATCTGATTATTCCTTGTATATTAAGTCTGATAAGGGTGTTTTTGTTGCTTTGCTTGTTTATGTGGATGATATTATCATTACTGGTAATAATGTTTCTAAAATTAAGAAGTTTAAAGTTTTTCTCAAGTCTAAGTTTATGATAAAAGACTTGGGAAAACTTAAATACTTTCTTGGTATTGAAGTTGTTGATAATGATAAGGAAATGTCTTAATCAAAGAAATTATGTGCTTGACTTATTGTTAGAATATGGTATGCTTGCATGTAAACCTGTTAATACTCCTTGTTGTCAAAACTAGTTATTTCAAATGGTGCAACTGAAAAGGATCCTATTCTTGAGAATATTACTAATGATAAAAAGTTAATGGGTAAACTTATTTACCTGACTAATACTAAGCCTGATATATCTTATGTTGTGCATTGTTTGAGCCAGTTTATGCATTCTCCTTTAAAATCTCATCTCAAAACAGCTTTCAAGATATTGAGATATCTTAAAGGCTGTCTAGGTTTGGGCATTCATATTGTCAAGACTTCTGGTATGTTTCTAAATGCTTTTTCTGATGCTGATTGGGCTAAGTGTGTAATCACAAGGAAGTCTGTTACAGGCTACTGTATTTTCTTATATAACTCTCTTGTTTCTTGGAAAAGTAAGAAACCGAACACTCTCTCTAAGTCTTCTACTGAAGCAGAGTATAGAAATCTTGCTTCAGTCACAAGTGAAGTTATT
>BQNB010007365.1:72279-91193 GCA_026074375.1 Tanacetum coccineum | reverse complement strand
AAAGAGTTAGTTGTTCACTTTCTAATTAATTCTTCTTTTCCTATTTTTCTCTCATCTCTCTCTCTCTCTCTCTCTCTCTCTCTCTCTCTCTCTCTCTCTCTCTTTCTTCTTTCTCTCTCTACAAAACAACTCATCTCTCTTTCTCCTTTCTAGTTCGATTCGTGTATGATATATGTTATGAAGTGATTACGGGATCCTACAGATTTGCATGCATTACATTTTGGAACATTGTTATGTTGTGAAATCCTTACTTTTCCAAGATAAACAAGTTAAGCACATGAGCTTTTTGTAACGAAACATTTATGAAATCCAATGTATCAGATTTTAAACGACCCTTATAATGGTCGTTCTCATACCTTGTGCTATTGATCTATGAAGTAATGCCCCCGAAACATCATATTCCGCTGCGACCCATTTTGGGGGTGTTACATTTATATAATTGATTGATAGAAATAGATATTGATATGTCAAAAATAGACGTAAGAGATCGAATTTAAACCAAGTATTATATATATAAGATTATATATAATGCAATAATGACAATCGGAAAAGTAAGTAAGGATCAGGGAATACGCGCGCGTGGATATCAGATAGCGATGAAGGATTTTGTATTTAAAAATGAAAGGAAAGAAAATCTTTAAACTTTGTGGTTATAGACTAGGTTTTGAAAGAGATCCAGTTCCCTATAACCTTGGCTCTGGTACCATCTGTAACACCCCCAAAATCAGGTAGCAGCGGAAACGACCATAAATGGACGTTTAAGACAAGATTTCATTCAATGCCATAGCAAAATATCAGAGTTTATACATTAGGTCCCATATGTTTTAAAAGTCATAAACATTTCAAGTACATATTTAATTAAACAAAAGCTTCATAATACCAAAAGATGACTTAAGTTTTTTTATAAAAGATAGAAGTTTGCATTAAATATAGATAAACACAGAATCCATCTTCATTGATATCCGTCACGGCTCCCGTCCAATCTTCATACCCTAGGACCTCTGAAATTATATTATAAAATAAAATAAAAAAAAAAAAAAAAAAAAATAAAAAAAAAATGAAAAAATATTATTATAAAAAAACGAAATTAAAAAAAAAAAACATAAATAAACAACTAAAGAATAAGGGACTGATTGCCGGGTCATGCTAAAAGAGGACAACACAAAGGTTGAGTGAATCAAAGGTTTAATCGTAAAAAGGGAGGACCACAAGATAGAAGTAATTACTACTAAAACACATTCAGTAGTCCAAAACATTTATTTATAGCACTAAGCTTATGACAACCGAAGCCTTATAAAAGAAAAAATTATACTAGATTGTGCCCCAAATCAGAATATAGGATGCATGCCAACAACCAAACACCTCTCAATTTAAATGCACCGTTGATCAAACTAGTGACCCAAGGAGTTGGGATTTTGTTTAGTCCCGAAGATCTATCCACACACTCGCTGCGTCACGTACAATAGATTAACGTTTCATGATAAATAGGGAATTCACGGCAATATCGAAGGTAACTAGCAATAATATTCCAGTCAAGTAAACGTGATAGCATACACTTTGTAAACACTTAAAAAGACACTTAAAAAACACTTGTGTCCAATAGTAAAAACAGCAAAGTAAATCACCCTGTAATTTTTAAAACCAAATCCAACGATAGTAAAAAGTGGGCTATGAACTCACCTCGAGTGATATGGAATCCACAAGTAATCACAATAGAAAAATGCGTCACGAAGAATCCGAAGGCAAACCTAATCCGAATATGGTCGAAATAAGTACTAAACACCTTTGGGATTATTTAATAGGTCCGTCGATAGCTCATCATACTATCTTTCGTGCTAACATAATAAAGAGGTCATGTAGTGACGGTATGAGGAGCTAGGACACTTTTAAAATTCGTAAAAATCCGAACACTCGTCGATACGCCACCACCGAAGAAGCCTCAATTATTAAACTACCTAGTAATATATTACTTTGATTAACTAAATACCACATATAATTCTATATAGCTACATCACCATCTAATCGTTTTAGTGAAATCATAATTTATCAAAGTAAAAACATTTATAAATAAACGTTAGTAAAACAGGCGGTAACTTTCATATCGTTTTTAATCCGTTTCTTTCGTTTCTTACACCGCGATGTAAGCCTTCGTATTAAAGATTAATGACGAGTTATCAAAATATAATATTTTCAAAATTTGAGTTTTTCTGATGAATAGTGATTTTACTGTTCATAACAGTTATATATTTATTTTTATAATATAGATTATAAGTTATCCGTAATCTCGTAAAGTCGTAACATTCGTTTTAACTCCCGTTTTTTTTTTAGCGATTCTTTCGAGCACGTTTTCGTATTTAAAAGTTTTATCGATTTATTGATGTTTTAAAAATATAAGTTTCTGTGGTGAATAGTAATTTTTATAAAAGTATATATTTAACGTAAACTTGAAATCGTCGTATCTTTTTCGTTATAAATCGGTTTTTTTTTTTGAGTTTCTTATCATTTTGGCATCGTCCGGAGACGTACTATTTTATAAAACAATAAAATCGCCTTGCTTTAGATTTCGAACCAAAACAGCCCCATAATAATAAAAAGGTACTCATAAATATAAACATGTTTTATATACTTTTTCAACTTAATAAAATACCACAAGTTTTCCACGACTTATTATATACTTGTCTTACATATAATTGAGTTCCAAGATCCATATTTACATCCATATAACATGTGTATAAGTTCATAAAATCATGTATAAAGAAAATCTATTTTTATTACAAGTCCAAACATCCTAAATGGTGATAACTAAATAGAACATAGCCACACATTAAATCATAATTGTAAAATACATAAAGGGTTTTTAGTAACCATTAATATATTGATGTGTGGTAATGAACAACACTATAACACACTAGTTTAGACAATTCAAACCCAAGCTTGCAACCTAGAACACCCTAATTTTTCCCTAAAAATCCTAATCTTTGCTTTCCTTGCTTAGATACTTGTAAATATCTTTAGCCAATCCTTGCAAACTACCTAGTTATCATAGAAAGTAGATGTATGAGTGCTTGTATGGTTTCCCCCCCCCCCCCCCCCCCCCCCCACCTCCCCACCCCTTAAAAAATCACGCATGATTTATTATTGAGAGGGTTTTGAGCCGTGGGTTAAAGGAGAGGAAAAGGGAGAGTTGTGTGAATTTTGCTAAGTAAAATGAAGTGTAAGTGTTTCTCTTTCTAGTTGTAAGAGTTTATAAGTCATATGCTAGTCAATACCACTTGCAAGAAAGTCTAGAGACATGATGAGGGTTTTTAGGAAGTCTTATGGTCAAGGTATGGCTCTTGTGTAAGATAGCATGGTGTGTAAGATAGCTTGCTTGAAAACTTATATAACATGTGTTATATTAAGTTTTCAAGATATCTCTAGTGATTCATACATACATATCCGGCCTAACATGCATATACATGATATATTTTTGTGATTTTTGAGTATTGGGTATAAATGTGGGTATTTGTTGAAGCGTAGAAAAGTTTTGGTGCTTCCGGGTATGCCTAAATGTATTTAATTGCGAAACGTAAACGTTTTACCCAACCAATAAAAATAAAATATAAAAAGTGATTATTAACTATTCGAAAATAATATATTGCTTGCTTGACGAAAACATTAAATCGTTTGGGGTCCGTTTACAGCTAATTATGAATTTTTCATTGACCTTTTTGCTGCTTTACCATAAGCTTTAGCAGCTGATAGCACATCTCATTTTGATGATCAGTTTGAAGTTTATTGTTTAGCATATTGGTGATGGTTTTTGGTGTGAGGGTGTTGGGAATTATGCTTTCCTGACTTAGTACCGCTAGTTGTAATAGAAAGTACCGACAGTTATAGTTTGTACTGTTAGTATTAGTTTGTACCGTCAGTACAAAATAGTTAGTACCGTTTAAGAGATATGCATAGCTATTATAGGAAAAGATATGCATTATCTTCTACGCATTCTATAAGTCTGTTAGGGTTTATCCTTGGTGTATAAAAGGAACCCTACGGCAGTAGAGAATAGATATCTCTTAATTTGATAGTTAGTAATCGGTAATCATTTTAGCAGATCAATACAAATGTTTAGTTATTAATATCCATTGTTCTTCTTAGCATTATAAGTTAGTTTCCGCATAACTTATAGTGTTCATAGTCATTGTTTCTTCTGTAGTTAGTGTGAAACTATCCATATTGGCTACAACCCTTAACAGGCTAGAAAGATCTATATTGAATTGAGATCTACACATGGAGCTTGTGTATGAATCAAGCATAGCAGGTTTACCAATGAACGTAGCAATTAGACTAATACCATCCTCTTTGAATAGGAACATCATGCAATTTAACCCATATCGGAATAGGAGTCAATTCTTCTTTGAGCAATCTAGTATCCATCGACTATTTCTTAAGAATGATCGGAGATTTACGAATCAACCAAGGACCACCCTCTAGAACAGAATCTAAACTCGCCCGGGAATCAAATTTAAAGAAAAAGAAGCCTTTGGAATTCATCATAATCCTTTTCAGCCCATGTTTTGCCCAGTTGTTCCTATGGTATTATTAAAATACCCCCATCACTCCAAAGTACAACGAATATAGTACATGATACAAAACAAGTAAGCTATTAATCAATAATACAGACAACCTTTCTTCTTCTTTTTTTGAACGATGAATTCATTAAAAAAAACTCTCTAGCAAGGGACTAAAAAAAAGGCTTCATAAGCCAAGAGTTCTAACAATTAACTTTACGACCTTTACATTTAAGCCAAAAAAAAAAAAAAAAAGTACGAATGGAATTGAAAAGATCACTTTTCCTCATCGAATGAGAAGAAAAAGTAGCACTGTTGCGATAACGCCAAACACACCATAACAACGCCACAATTATGACGTACACCCGATCTTTATCACCCTTAGAAGCACTCCATTCATCGAACCATTGAACCAATCGAAACAAGAAGAAAAGGAAGGCATATTATGTTGGTCCATACACGAATAAGACGTCAGATGTTAGAAGGCATATTTATGTTAGACAACCTTTCTTCTAAGCATTTTGTCAAACCCGCAAGCCAAACATGTGTCTTAGCTTTTTCATAACATGAACGCGAAAATTGATCATTCGATTGTAGGACGCTAGAGGAAAAAAACAAATCGAGTCAAAGGAACTTACTTTTATAAGCTATGATTGAATATTCAAGAGTGATAATGCATCGTGATAAATACATTGAGATGGTGAAAAAGTGATATGTTCTTGAGTCTTGTCTCTTGCTTTGAAACCTAAGATTGTTTATTTGTATTCGTGAGTTTGTTGTTGCGATATATGTTTTGATTTTCGGGAAAAAATGATGGATAAAGAGTTGGAATATGTGTTTTCTTTACTGTTAAATCATGGGATAATTTCATGAAGTATTTCTTTTGAAGATATGGAGTATTATGAAAAAACAATATCAATATTTATTTTGTTAAACACATAGTCCCGTGATTACAAGTGAATTAAAGCACTACTCTTAAAAGCTGCATTTACACCAATAATGAGAAACCTTTCCCTTCCAATTAAAGGATACATATGATTATAGTTTACTAGAAGTACGTTGATGTTACAACAATTAATTAACATTAAACATTTTATGTTTAAGAACATTTTTTATAATTATAATCATTATATGACAATACTTGAAAAACATTTATTATTACATTTTCCCGATTTTGATTATTTAATTTTGGAAACGCAAAATATAAAAAGAAAGTGTATTAAACGGAAACGAAAAATGTGAATGTCATGTGTATCTAAAACAAAGTTTTGGAGAATCACACATACTTCAAAACGCGATTTTTGTATGCATAATACAAAACGACACACATCAGCTTATCATTCTCGCCACGACAACCGCTTTGGTACTAGCAACGCTACCATCCAGCATAAACATCTAGCTATATGTGAAGCTATTGTAACGAAAATTGATGATCGAAAAAATTGTTTTTCAGAAATTTTGATTGTAGGGTACCCGCCGTTGCAACGCGCGGATACCCTGCTGCTAGTACTATCTAATATAGTAGTGAACTAATGATTATAAATGTACTTGAACAAAAGTTCATTGTTACCAGCTACAATAAAGTTTGTTCTAATATGTTAAAATTATTGAACTTGCATCTTGCTAAATATGTCTACTACGGTTTTTCTATGATTTTGGATGCTTGTTAATGGGCAAAAGATCAAATACGACAAGTATTATATATATGACAAGTATTGTGTTGTTCCTTATCGAATATGGTAGACGGTTTATTTGTCGTTAAACATATTCCCAAAAGGTGCAAATCGATAGAAACACCCCCCGATCTCATGCATCTTTTGATGTCAACCGGACCCTTCTCTAAGGACCCGGCCCAACGCAATGATCACATGTCCCATTGACCTAAACCCAAGCCATTTTCCCAAAGAGGTCCTCTTTTGACCGGTCGTTAAACATATTGACCATGCTAGGATGTTCTTAGAAAAGAAATGACCACGTTATATGAAACAAATCTACACTCGACCGCTTACAAACAGATTAAAAGATTCTTTAAGGAAAACGTTCAATGTTGAAGATCCATAACGACACTGGAAGATCCATAAAAACACCGGACAGGAATGGACCCACGTGAGAGCCGTACAACCGATTTTAGGTCACGAAGGGTAATTTTTTATTCAATGTGTATTTTCTCGGCACGTGCAACCACAAATTTACGTAATAATTTTTTGTGAGGCAACATTAGTACTCATAAGTCATAATCATAAAAAGAATTGTGCAACATCTTACAGTATATGTGGTCGTTGCTTCATAGCGGTGATGGTGATACTCGTTATCCCTTTTGAATGGTTGTTGCTTACAGTGAATAGTAATGTTGAATGTACGGTCTCATAGTAGTATCAGAACACTTGGAGTAGGTTTTAGTTATGAAAATCTAATAAATCTTCAAAGGTAAAAGTAACATATATTTGGGCTATGTCAGGTTGTGCATTTTTATACTTGTTTTGTGCAACTAACTTATGTGTTTCTAGATGTCTTATACATTGCGTATATTTATTTGTCAAATGTACTCCGATAGCGCTATATTTAAGAGGACACTTGAACTTAATTTGATTGTAAGAATTTGTTTACCAATAAATAAACACAATGTATCACACCCCTAGAAACACATAAGCTCAATTGCACAAAACAACTGTAGATATGCGGAACCTAACATATACCATTTCATATGAGTGAAATATTTTTTGAACAAGTGCTATTTGAAAATAGTAGCACCTCTAAGCTAACCAAAATTCAACTACTGAGTTAATATAACCTTTGTATTTAGAACCCTCCTCATATAAAAGAAAACCTTCGAAACTCAAAAAATACCTCAAAACTTGAAATCCCCTTTTGGTGGTCGTTGAACACACTTTTGTGTTTGGAAGAAGCTTTTATATCTCGCAAACGTGGAGGGTTGAAGGCTGTCGTGTGGGAATTGTTGATTTTGAAATGGGATGTATCGACCATATAAGGGTAAAAATAAAGTGGTGTTTAGTTGTAGAAAAAATTTCAATGTTCTTCAATTTTTAAATTTCTAGAGAAAAGAGAATGGTTTTTCTTTTCTAGAGAAGACTTGAGAATTTTAAGACTTGTCAAGAAAGAAATGAAAAATAGTAAAATGTGACTTTTTGTTTTTCTACTTAAAATTAGAAAAATGAGAATTTCCTATTTTTTGAAAAATGTGTGCAACTTAACTAGTTTTCAGTTTTTCCTTTCTAAAATGAAAATTTTCCTAAAAAAATGAGATATTTTCCTCAACTAAACACACCCTAAGTTTTCCTCCAAATAAGTTCGCTAGTCCTAAAATCAAGGAAAAAGGTAACAACAAAGGCAACCAGGTAAAAAGGACCGAAAGGTATGTAAACACAATTTGGTTAGAAGTGAGCAAGTATTGCTCGCCGTGTTCGACATGCAATAGAAAATATATATTGATAGAATCCATTTCTAGCAACCCACAACCACCTTAATCGGTCACACTCATAAATCATAATTAGTAAAACTCAAAAGTCGCAAAATACTTAACGAAATGACTCTTAAATGTGGAGCGTTTTAAAAAATAAGATTTCATTCGATCCATAGCAAAATATCAGAGTTTATACTTTAGGTTCCCATATGTTTTTAAAAAAGTCATAAACATTTAAGTTACATATTTAATTAAACAAAAGCTTGCTTAATAACCAAAATAGAATATACTTAAGATTTTATAACAGATAGAAGTTTGCATGTAAATATAGATAAACACAAGAATCCGTCTCATTGATATCCCCGCCAAACGACTCCCCTCCGATCTTCATACCCCTAGGACCTGAAAATACGATGCTAAAAGTCAACACAAAGGTTTAAGAAATCATAGGTTGTATTTTATCGGTAAAAAGGGTGGACCACAAGGATCGAAGTAATAGTAGACTCTAATACACATCATAGTCCAAAACTTTTATTATGTGCACTAACTCATGACCCGGAAGCCTTAACTAGATTTTGGCCCCAAACAGAATATAGGATGCTTTTCCAACAACCTTAACAACTCTCAATATTAAATGCACCTTGATCAAACTAGTACCCGAAGGAAAGGTGGGGAAGATTGATAGTCCCGATAGATCTATCCACAACACTCATGCTCATACAATTTAAAGCAAGTTAACGGTTCATGATAAATAGGAACTTCACGGCAATAAGATAACTTATGCAATAATATTCAGGCGGAATAATCTGCTGGTAGCAGACACTTTGTAAACACATTTAAAACACATAGAAAGAACACCCTTTGTGTCTCCAATAGTAAAACAACAAGTGTAATCACGCCCGTAGATTTGTAAAACAATCAAGTCGTAAAAAGGGCTATGAACTCACTTCGAGTGAATGGTAATCACATAGTAATCACAATAGAAAATGCGTCAGCGCTTACGATCGAAGGCAACCTAATCCAATATAGGTCGTATAAGTAGCAAAACACTTTTGATTATTTTTTTTTATAGGTCGACATAGCTCAATACTATCGATCGGAGGCTATATAATAAGAGGTCATGTAGTGACCAGTATGAGGAGCCTAGGACAACTTTAAATCGTAAATTTCCAACAACTCGTCCGTATGACGCCACCCCGAAGAGGCCTCATTATGAAGACTCCCTAGTACTAAAGTAGCTTAATTAACTAGAACACATATAATTTTATATGCTACATCACCATCTATCGTTTTAGTAAAATCATATTTATAAAGTAAAAACGTTTATAAGTATACTTTAGTAAAACTGGCGTAACTTTCTCGTTTTAAGTCCGTTTCTTTCGTTTTTTACGTCCACGCCTTCGTATTAAGACGAGTTATCAAAATATAACATTTTTAAAATCTGAGTTTTCTGATGAATAGTGATTTTTACTGTTCATAACAGTTATATATTTATTTGTATAGATTTAAGTTATCGTAAAATCTCGTAAAAGCGTAACTTATTCATTTTCTTTTTAAAACTCCGTTTTAAAGCGATTCTTTTCGAGCAAAGTCTTACTGTATTTAAAAGTTTAATCGAGTTTATTATAATTTAAAAGTATGAAGTTTCTGTGTGAATATTAACTTTTATAAAAAATAGTATTTATAAAAGTAATATTTCAACGTAAAACTAGAAATCGTCGTATCTGTTTCGTTATAATCGTGTTTTCGAGTTCTTACAGTGCCCACAGATCCTTGAACATGTATTATCATTATAAAATCAAAAAATAGAGGTGTAAATTTTCGAATTCAACAGCCCCTAAATGGGTTTTTCACTCAAATGTGTTAAAAGTCATTTTTATATAACTTTTTAGCTTAACCACTTAGTTAAAGTCTATTACAAACCCGTTTAATAACATATGTCTTACATACTTAGGGTTCCAAGTCATAGAGATATTCAACACATAACACATGAAGTTAGTGTACAAAAATTATAATCACAAGCAAAAAAATGTTTTTAACATGTTTGGAAAGCAATCCTAATGGTGATATTCACACTACAATAACTTATATACACAATAAAATAAATAAAGGTTAAAGACATAAAGGGTTTTAGGTAACCTTATGGTGATGTAATATGAATAATCCAACACAAATCTAAACCCTGATTAGATTATAAGACCCAAGCATGCAAGATCTTGAAAACCCATAAACCCAAATCTTCTATTTTCTCTTGCTTAACACTTGTAAAACTGTAAAACCAAGCCTTCAAATATTCTTAGGAAATCTTATATATGTTGTAGGAATGTAGTAAATTTGGTAAATTAAATTTGACAATGGATTTGTGTTGGTCTTGTGGTTGCCGTGACAAGAGAGGAGGGGGAAGAGAGATTTTGTATGTTTACGACCCTTGAAAGTGAAGAAGTGTGTGGTATTTTCACTAGTAAAGGCCTATATACTCTAATGACTAGTCAATAGAATCCATGTATAAGCGATGAGACAGATGAGTAAAACATGAAGCTCTTTTGGTCAATAATGATGGAGTTATGGCTAGGTTTTAATTGTCAAGAGGATGGTTACAAAAAACCAAGCTGAGATTTTTTTGTGATTATTTCTTGGTGTGTGTAAACAACCAATTTTCGTCCCATGTATAATATATATGATATATTTTTGTAACTTTTATGTATTGGGTATAAATGTGGGTATTTGTTGAAGCATAGAAAAGTTTTGGTGCTTCCGGGTATGCCTAAATGTATTTAATTGCGAAACGTAAACGTTTTACGCAACCAATAAAAATAAAATATAAAAAGTTGATTATTACTTTCGTAAAAATAATATATTGCTTGCTTGACGAAGACTTTAATTCGTTTGATGTCCGTTTACGCTAATTGTTGATTTTTAACTTACGCGATTTAACTATATAATAAGAATTAAAAGTAAACGCGTACGAAAAAAAATAATTAGTAAAATAGATGACGTCGTAAATGACCTAAAAATACGAAATGTTGCATTATATATAAGAGAACCGTCCCTATTTAAGGGAACCATCTGGCCTGGAACAACTTCCCCTTTTGTCTTTTGTGGTTACCTACAAATCTTTTCATAGTCTTTTAAGATTATGCTTCTAGAAGTTGATTTCAAATATTTATTTTATTAAAACATTCTTCATTTATATAAAATGATTTGTATAATTCTTTTGTAAAAAAGTCTAGCTCACATTTAAAATGTGATGTGTAAAATTGTAAACTGTGTGAAAGATATTTCTTTGATCATTAGTACTAAACTATTTTAATAATTATTATTCATACCTTAAGTGATGTTGTGTCGAAATGGAAAATACGACTAAAAATTTGTTTACGCAAGATGTTTTTACATTTTGTTATTATCAAAACGCTAAAAAATTATAAAATATAATTATCGTTTTTAAGCATTATTTGTATTATCATAATGATATGATCCAACGAATCAACTTTTAAAACACATCCTTCATTTGAAAAATACCATAAAGTATATTTGAAAAACCCAATAAAAACACGAATTGAGTACACCTTCATTTACCAATGCTCGATAATTCAACTATAAATCATCTTTGATCACCAAATAAAAATAGCTCCGTCGCAAGAAGCGCGCACGATTCTTTCTAGTATACTCCTACGGTATAAAAGAAGATTTTGCTAGGGACAAAAATGTAAAATCCATTATCGCGAGAAACCACCGTCATAAACATAAACATAAACATCTTTATTCATCTCCCCTTTTTCCCCAAAATCACATTAGGTCACCACTGAAACCCCAATCATGTACAACGGAATCGGTCTTCAAACCGCCCGCGGCTCCGGCACAAACGGTTACATCCAAACCAACAAATTCTTCATAAAGCCCAAAACAAACAAACTCACTTCCAAAAGCTACGAAACCGGTCAAGGCTCCGGTGGCGTAAGCCGAGGACCAAATAAGGAGATATTGGAACATGACCGTAAGCGTCAGATTCACCTCAAACTCGCTGTCTTGGAAGATAAGCTCATTGATCAAGGTTATACTGATGATGAGATTGCTGTTAAGTTAGATGAGGTTCGGAACACGCTCGAAGCCGCCATGGCCTCCGAAGATGCCGGCGGCGCCACTGCGCTCGTTTTAAATCCTGATCATAAGTATATATATCTTTTCAACACTTGTTTATTTTCGTTATTTATAGCAATTATCTATGTTGTTAGTTTATATACTTCGTATTTGTTATAATTTGTTTCTTCTCTAATCAGTTGATATAGTATATTTCTAACTATACTTTGTTTTGTTAATTGCTCTTACTTATTCACTTATGTGTAAAATAACTGCTTGATTGTTAAATAAGTTTATATATTAGCTGAAATTGTGATTGTGATCTAGGAATACGTGATGCTAGTGCTACTGCCGTCGTTTATTTCTTATTATTTACTTTTGTTACTTATGTGTAAAATAGCTGCCTGACATGTAGTAAATTGTATATCTTATTCCATTTATTTGCTAATGCTAAATGACGGCGATAATAAGGAACCGTGAAGTAGTATTCAGATGCAAACTGTTGTTACTTTTTTTGGTTATGCCAATTCATATATTTGTGAACTAGTTTAATTGTCGCTTTATCGCAATCATATATGCTGTTACATTATTTGATATGAACTTTTACAATTTTGTGTTGCTTAACTGTTTGTGTTACGTTTTATGAAATGTATGAAAGCTAACTGTTTTTAGTAGGTCCGTTTATTGCGCGAAAACAGATGTGTAACGTTAACATTTCGGTCTGAATGTTGAGAACAATGATCTTAGTTGAAGTTTAATGAGATAATATGTGTAGAGAGTATATATGTTGTTTATACGAGTAGTATTTAAGCTAATGTAAGTTTGATATCGGAAGTTAAATGATGGCGATAATTGTGAATATGTGAAATAGTACTCAGATGCATATTTGTATTTCTTATATATGTATGTGAGTTAAGATGAGAATTACATAATTTTTAGTATGATTGTTTAGGATAATGTGTAGAGTAGTTTAACTTTGTTTTGTTATTATAACTTTTTACATATGTATGAAGTTAATTGTGTGCTACTTTATCCTGTTTGAAATAATTTTGGACTTGATTGGAGCTAGGTGTTTACTTTATTGCCAAAATGAACGTGTAACATCATTGGCTAATTGTTGGGAAGGATATAAGTGGAATTGTGGAATTTCTAATTAGAGAATATCTTTAGTACCTATATGCATATAGGTTATACAAGTTTGATTGTTAAATTCAAGGAGTATCGACTGCTAGGTTTTCTAGATGAATCTTTTATATATATATATATATATATATATATATATAGTGTAGTGTAACTTTCTTTTCAGCTAGATTCATTGTTTTTTATGAGTCATATGTTTGTCATGCCAATGTGACTTGATATAGTTGACGCAATGATCAGATTGATATCAACCTGGTTCTAGTCTGTTTTTTTATGGATTGCCTAATGAACGTAGGTCTTGCTACATGTATAGAACTAGAGATTGATTGGGAACTTGAGATGATCTTGTTATGTTTTTCTGGATTGTAGAGTATTTGGTCTATCGCGAAGACAGATGTGTAAAATTACTACCTGATTGTTGAGAAACAGGATAGTTGTTGAAGCTATCATCAGATAATACTTGGCGAATAGGGAGTATATGTTTGTAGCACATTTGATGTTGGAGGTTAGGTGATGGCAATTTATCTGTAGAATTATGATGGCCACAGGAATCGTCATAAACTCTGATTACAAATAGTTTTGAATCTCTAATTTTTTTTATTTAGCTCATTTTTGTTATTTGTTGTTACTTATTTACTTATGTCTTGTGTACTAGTTAATACTAATTGTGGATGTCAGTCTGTGATTGCGAGATTCATTGCGAAAATAGATGTGTAGAGCTACTCTCTGATTCTTGAGCAATTGTATATATAAATGGAAGTTTTAATGAGATCATATATGTAGCAAATTATGTGTTGTTATATATAAGCTTATAATATAAGTTTTATACCAGAAGCTAAATCATGGCGATATGGGAAGCAAATTATATGTCTGGGATATGAGAAGTACAGGAGAATTAAGATAAGAATTGTTTGGGACAGTTCTTGATATGTTAGGATAATCTGTAGTTTTGTTTTGTTTTGTTTTTTGTTTTGTTTTATCCATATAATATCCAAATAATGCTGTGGATGTTAGTATAGTCATTGTTGAAATAGAATTATTTCTTGAAAGAAATGTGTGTGATTAGTTTATTACAGCCTGCACTTGTATGAAGCTATTTGTGTTCTACTTTAATCTATATTCTTAATTGAAATAGTTTTAGACACGATTGAAGCTAGAAGTTGCATGTACTATAGTTGAAGTACTGTATCCATCTGCAAAGCGGATGTCTAACAATACTGCCTAGCTGTTGAGGAAGGTTATTAGTGGAATTGTGAAATCTTAATAGAAAAATATGTATAGCACTTAAATATAAGTGGGTATCTTGCCTGCAAGTGAAGAACAATTTGCTGCAATCATAACTATAAAAGAACGACTGGCTCACAATTAAGATGACTTCCCTTTTCAGATTAAAGTATATCATGTGATCTATTTCTTAACAAAGAAACCACAATAGCTGTTGTATTTATTCCTCATCGAATCTGAGTTTTTGAAGGAGAACAAGTCATTTCTCATTGTATTGATATTATCATAAACATAGGTATGCAGATAAATGGTTTGTTAAGATACACGATGTAAATATTATGGAGAACTGTAGTACAGAGTATTTGACTGTTAATGCAGCAAATTGGCTGCATGTATTTGCAGCCAAGAGCTCTTATATATAGCTGATACAAGTTTGATGTTAATAAGTCAAAGAGTAATGATATTAGGAAATCATTGAAGTGATATATAGATAAAAATTCCTGTTTGTGTATGTTAAGTGATTCATAGTTTGAGTGTTTTTCATGACTTGTATGTTTATTAGGACAATGTTACCTTTTGGAAAAGTAGATGGAACATACCTAATGGTGCACACCTGAAGTTGAACTAAGTTTGATCATTGACCTGAATTTTGAAGTGATTATCACCTAATACTTGGGTAGACTAAAATTTTGGTTCTCGTATGATTTTATGGAGTAGTCAATGAATGAACGAGGTTGATTGGGAACTTGATATGGCTTTCATTGGCAATAGCAGATAAGCTTTTCTTTGGTGGTGCTTTTGTATTTTTACATAGTTAGGCCTTGTCGAAACCGCCAAAAGCTGAGCCGTCATTATGTTACGATTCTCTAGTCAGAGTTAGTTTGTATACCTTTTACAGTAGAAACTCTATAGAGTAATACTCATGGGACAACCTAAGTTTATTCATTAAAAAATCTATTAATTTATAGATATTAATGTATCTATAAATTAATAAATCGGGACCTGCAAAAAGTACTATTTTAAAGAGTTGATTAAATAATCGCGTATTAATTTATCGAGTTCCTACTGTGTGTTTGTTGTGTTTCTACAGCAATTGTTACTGTTCTCATGGTTTACAAAATTGTATATAGTTCTCTTTCTTTGTTTTTTCTTTTTGATTTTCTGTAATGTATGATTGTGTTTGTGCAGGTATTCAGATACACAGACTCATCAACTTGCAGCACGTAAGGAGAAGCAGATGGAGAACTTAAAAAATGCTCTTGGGATAGTCCATGAAGACGATTTAAAGAAGTATCTTCCTGGATCTGACGATGCAAAGATTGATGATGGTGATAAAATAGGAAATACCAAAAAAACAGATCGTAGTTTTGATGGGAAACTTGAGAAAGTTACCAAAGCTGGTAAAGATGGACTTGATCAGCTCAAACGGTACAAGAAAAAGACAAAGAAAAGAAGAGTGTCCTCTTCAAGTGACAGTAGTGATTCTGATAGTGATAGCAGAAGGGAAAATGTGAAAGTGTCCAAGAAGAAACAGCAGAAAAGTAGGGGAAGAAGTGATACTGAATCTGACTCTGGATCGGACTCTGAATCAAACTCTGATGTTGATATAAGAAACAACAGACTAAAATTATCGAGTAAACACAGCAAAAGCAGAAGACACGACAGCGACGATTCTCGTGATACCAAAAAACATGTTCGAACTGTGAAAAGATATCAGTCAGAGTCTGACGGCAACTCTAGTTCTGATGAAAGCCCGAACATAAAAAGTAGAAAGGGGAAGCAGCTTTCTTCCAGGAGCAGGCGGCATGATTCAGATGATGACTCTGATGCTTCTCCTGTGGATAAGTATGGAAGAAGACAATTGGAGGACAAGAGGAAAGATAAGAGAATGGAAAGCAAAGTGGAAAAAGATATATCCACCCGCAATGAATATGGAAGAGGCATCAACAATAGGTGGGATGGAGGTAGCAGTATGCGTGATGTGCCACATGATACCAGTCCTGTCAGAGGCAGAACACATGAAAAAGACAGACTTGGAAGGATAGGAAGGAGACATGACACTGATGATGAATCTGACGAAGACATACACCACAAGAAAGAGAAAGAGGAAGTGGAAAGGGGTGGCAGGAGGCGACATGGAAGAGATTCTGAGGTCATTGACAAAAGTGACATAAGACTTGAAGAACGCGAAACTGTAAGGGGTGGAAGAAATGAAGATTCTAATCGAAAGGATATCAAATCAGGTGAAAAAAGGCATATTGAAGAGCGAAAAACTGAAAGAGTTGAAAGTGGTGGAAGAAGAAGGCATGACAGCGATGATGATGACGACATAGATGATAGACGCAGAAGAGACAATGTTGAGAGGGATGGAAGAAGGCGACACGATGTTGACCTTGAACCATTTGATAAAAAAATGAGAACAGGTGAAAAGAGACAGCGTGATATTGAAGAGCACAAGAAAGAGAGAGTTGAAGGTGGTGGAAGAAGGCATGATAGTGATGACGATGATGACATAGATGCTAGACGCACGAAACAAAAAGTTGAAAGGGATGGAAGAAAGCGACATGATGTTGACCGTGAAGAGTTCGATAAAAAGGAGATCAGAACAGGTGGAAGTAGGCAGAGTGGTATTGAAGACAACAAAAAAGAAAGAGTTGAAAGTGCTGGGAGGAGGAGGCATGACAGTGATGATGATGGGGATTCTGACGTAGATATAAAACACACAAAAGTTGATAGGGGTGGAAATAGGCAAGAGGATGTTAATTATGAAAAAACTACGAAGATACCTTCTAGGGATGAACAAAGACATAGGAGCAAGACTAGTGATGATGAAGATGAGAAGTATCTAGAAGGCAGAAAAGAAAATAGGGATGAAGAAGATCGCCGGGGTAGAAAGCACAAAAGAGATGATGACGAAAAACACAAAAAACCTGAAAAAGGTAGGGAGCTTCGTGAGTCAAAGTATAGCAGAGAGCATGACGAAGAGCGTGAAAGCAGAAGAGGTGATAGGGATAGATATGCTGACAACTCGAAGAGAACCAGATATGATAGTGAGAGGAGGCATGATGGTGGACGTTCCAGGCACTGATCCTTTAACACAATTGTAAGTTTGGCTCATCTTACAATACATTTTATGCCTATTGTTTATTTGGTTTCATTTGTTAATTGCATGGTGCCTATTTCGCTCTTGGTTTTTTGTATGAATGCTTATTTCTCTAAAAGAGCTACAGTTTGTTTGATCATTGCTTGCTTTAGCAACGCGTATATTTGAAGTGGCATTACTAAAAGTAGAAGAATTCATATACTGAGCATGCGAACTGTGGGACTGGATTCTAAAGTCTAATCACTAATGTCTGACGTTCGATATGTGTGCTGAAGCCTTATAAGAACCACGGGAACAGTTGGAAACAAGCCTAATATTATCTTGGCTCAAATGTGTTTTATTTCTTTATCTTTCATTGCTTGATCATAATACACTTCTATTAAAAGTATTTGATAAAAGCCAAATTCATTTTCCACTCATTTAGACATGATATAGTAATATGTGGGGGAGAATTGCGATGCATAAAATCATAGTCAGGGATTCTGTTGTCCAGTATGCAACAGTCTGGCAACGCCACAACGTCAGTGGAAGTAATAAATGTTCGGAGCAAGTGGTAAATGCATCTCAGTGTTCATATAAGATAACCTTAGTACACTGATTTCTTCCATAAACAATTTTGGTAGATCTCTTAATCTGATAGATTAGTAATATTAATGTTTTTGTGACTTTTTCAGGTTCATTGGTTCTGCTGTGATTCTGGTGACTCTGTTGGTGGATTCATACGATGCTTGTCCAACAGTTTAATATCATAATATGTGCTGTGTCAGCACTAATAGGTTTTACGGGAAACCTCGCCCTTTTGTTTCATTCAGTATATGTAATATCTTGAAGAGACTTCGTATCTTGCATTGTTTCTTGTGGACTTTATGTTTGTAAGACACTGTGCAAAAACTGGATCCTGCGGTCCTTTTTGGTTTGTGAGTGAATCTAGCTGCTTATGTGGAAATACTACCTTCAGATGGTGCTTTCCTAAAAATATTGAGCAATATGTTCCTGTTGTTTTTAAAAAGCCGAGACTGCTGACTTTGAGTGTATTTTCTATTATAACGTGTTGTCCGAGTAATGACGTTCTATCTTCTTCTTCGCAATTTGTAATTTTTTTCCTCCAACTATAAGTTATTTGTAAAATAAAAAAAATTAGTTGTTGATATGACGCCAAGGGCCTAATGTTCTAACGATGTCTCATGCTTTGTGAGAAGCTTGGTGGGTTTAGGACATGTAGGTAGATGTGTTGTGCATATATATTGCGAGAACTCTAGTAACGTTTTTGTTAATGGGACGCCTGAATACCGGAAAGACATACAATACATCTTATGTCTCATAACCCACATGACATTGGAACTATAACGTGTAAAACATTGGTGCTAAACTGCTAATTACTGCCTTTCTCACTGAGATT
>BQNB010007365.1:0-68338 GCA_026074375.1 Tanacetum coccineum | reverse complement strand
TGATACCAGTCCTGTCAGAGGCAGAACACATGAAAAAGACAGACTTGGAAGGATAGGAAGGAGACATGACACTGATGATGAATCTGACGAAGACATACACCACAAGAAAGAGAAAGAGGAAGTGGAAAGGGGTGGCAGGAGGCGACATGGAAGAGATTCCGAGGTCATTGACAAAAGTGACATAAGACTTGAAGAACGCGAAACTGTAAGGGGTGGAAGAAATGAAGATTCTAATCGAAAGGATATCAAATCAGGTGAAAAAAGGCATATTGAAGAGCGAAAAACTGAAAGAGTTGAAAGTGGTGGAAGAAGAAGGCATGACAGCGATGATGATGACGACATAGATGATAGACGCAGAAGAGACAATGTTGAGAGGGATGGAAGAAGGCGACACGATGTTGACCTTGAACCATTTGATAAAAAGATGAGAACAGGTGAAAAGAGACAGCGTGATATTGAAGAGCACAAGAAAGAGAGAGTTGAAGGTGGTGGAAGAAGGCATGATAGTGATGACGATGATTACATAGATGCTAGACGCACGAAACAAAAAGTTGAAAGGGATGGAAGAAAGCGACATGATGTTGACCGTGAAGAGTTCGATAAAAAGGAGATCAGAACAGGTGGAAGTAGGCAGAGTGGTATTGAAGACAACAAAAAAGAAAGAGTTGAAAGTGCTGGGAGGAGGAGGCATGACAGTGATGATGATGGGGATTCTGACGTAGATATAAAACACTCAAAAGTTGATAGGGGTGGAAATAGGCAAGAGGATGTTAATTATGAAAAAACTACGAAGATACCTTCTAGGGATGAACAAAGACATAGGAGCAAGACTGGTGATGATGAAGATGAGAAGTATCTAGAAGGCAGAAAAGAAAATAGGGATGAAGAAGATCGCCGGGGTAGAAAGCACAAAAGAGATGATGACGAAAAACACAAAAAACCTGAAAAAGGTAGGGAGCTTCGTGAGTCAAAGTATAGCAGAGAGCATGACGAAGAGCGTGAAAGCAGAAGAGGTGATAGGGATAGATATGCTGACAACTCGAAGAGAACCAGATATGATAGTGAGAGGAGGCATGATGGTGGACGTTCCAGGCACTGATCCTTTAACACAATTGTAAGTTTGGCTCATCTTACAATACATTTTATGCCTATTGTTTATTTGGTTTCATTTGTTAATTGCATGGTGCCTATTTCGCTCTTGGTTTTTTGTATGAATGCTTATTTCTCTAAAAGAGCTACAGTTTGTTTGATCATTGCTTGCTTTAGCAACGCGTATATTTGAAGTGGCATTACTAAAAGTAGAAGAATTCATATACTGAGCATGCGAACTGTGGGACTGGATTCTAAAGTCTAATCACTAATGTCTGACGTTCGATATGTGTGCTGAAGCCTTATAAGAACCACGGGAACAGTTGGAAACAAGCCTAATATTATCTTGGCTCAAATGTGTTTTATTTCTTTATCTTTCATTGCTTGATCATAATACACTTGTATTAAAAGTATTTGATAAAAGCCAAATTCATTTTCCACTCATTTAGACATGATATAGTAATATGTGGGGGAGAATTGCGATGCATAAAATCATAGTCAGGGATTCCGTTGTCCAGTATGCAACAGTCTGGCAACGCTACAACGTCAGTGGAAGTAATAAATGTTCGGAGCAAGTGGTAAATGCATCTCAGTGTTCATATAAGATAACCTTAGTACACTGATTTCTTCCATAAACAATTTTGGTAGATAACTCAGAAGTTTTCTAGGGCAATTATACATGGATGGAGAAATGACAGTAATTTGTGTATTGAAGTTAAAAATTGATGAAGGTGTTCTGATTTTTGAAGCAAAAATTGGAATCAAAGTTGCCTTACTATCATGTCACTTTTAGTTAAACGATGTTTTGTATACCCCTTTTCTTTATTTTGAACAAATCTAATATGCACCTTTACAATACCCCCAAAGACGCTTCCGCAAAATATTTGAATTTTCCGAACCTCCCCTATATAACTAGCAAAGCATGACTAAAAGTTTAGGATTGCACCTATTAAACATAGTACATGGGACCAATAGCTACTACTCGATTAAAATGTCTTAACTGCAGAGTCTGTATCTTCTGAAGTTAATATGGTCATTAAGATGCTATATGATTAGATAGAGCCACTTGGAAAAGCCTGTGTACAATAAAAGCCTGTGTACAATGACTCTTTCATAAATCATAATGTAGTTTGCTTTAGTGAAGTTTCTATAAATGGTGTGGGATCTATTTGTCTGACTTTTGGTAGAGGGGTAAGCACTTTAACGCATTGTTTTTGCATATAATAGCAAACGATATACTTGTGTAAACGCATAATAACACTTAAATCACCAGTAGACAGTGAACATAACATTCTGCAAGTATTATGTTCACCAAGGGCCTTGTGTTCTGGGACAAAGTGTTAAGTTACAATGCTGTAGAATGCTAATCTCTTAATCTGATAGATTAGTAATATTAATGTTTTTGTGACTTTTTCAGGTTCATTGGTTCTGCTGTGATTCTGGTGACTGTTGGTGGATTCATACGATGCTTGTCCAACAGTTTAATATCATAATATGTGCTGTGTCAGCACTAATAGGTTTTACGGGAAACCTCGCCCTTTTGTTTCATTCAGTATATGTAATATCTTGAAGAGACTTTGTATCTTGCATTGTTTCTTGTGGACTTGATGTTTGTAAGACACTGCAAAAACTGGATCCTGCGGTCCTTTTTGGTTTGTGAGTGAATCTAGCTGCTTATGTGGAAATATACTACCACAGATGGTGCTTTCCTTAAAAATATTATCAGAGATGGTTCCTGTTGTTTTTAAAAAGCCGAGACAGCTTACTATGAGGTGTGTTTTTCTATTAAGAACGTTGTTTCCGGTAATGACATCTATCTTCTTCTTCGCCATGTGTAATTTTTTTTCTCCAACGATAAGTGGTATGTTGTAAATAAAAAGAAATTAAGTTGTTGATATGACGCCAAGGGCCTAATGTTCTAACGATGTCTCATGCTTTGTGAGAAGCTTGGTGGGTTTAGGACATGTTGGTAGATGTGTTGTGCATATATATTGCGAGAACTCTCGTAACGTTTTTGTTAATGGGACGCCTGAATACCGGGAAGACATACAATACATCTTACGTCTCATAACCCACATGACATTGGAACTATAACGTGTAAAACATTGGTGCTAAACTGCTAATTACTGCCTTTCTCACTGAGATTTGAAATTTTTTATAATATGTTTTAACTATTATATATGGTTTTAAAATTGTATAATAATAAGTATATACAATATACTTGTATCAATCTATAAAGATTTGGTATTAAACCATTCTCCGGAAGACAAAAGATAAAACGATTTTGGCATTAAAATGCAATGGGGGTAATCGTAATCGTATGCATAATCATAAATAAACTATTCAACATGAACATAAGTAAATAACCAATAGTCAGAAGATGTACTAGTATTAAGTTGGTTAAATTTGTGACTACCCACATAGCGTAAATTTGCAACTAGTATTGCCAATTTCTCCTGAATTTGCCTGAATAAAGCGGTATGCTGTCATATAGACTTGTCGTGTAGATCCACTCATCAACGCTAAGTTTAAGCGCTGAACGATCTCTTCAGGTTGGTAGACAAATTGTTTGCTTGTGTAGGAATTTAAGACAGCTGTTGTTCCTTCCCTGAGAAGTGTCAAATACGGATCCCCTCTCCCATGCATGCTTTGACGTAAAGTAATGTTTGGCCCGTATCTGTTTGAAGCCGCTCGCCCAAATATACGTGATATTTTCATGTCTGGGTTCAACACATTCCAGTAGCATCTATGCCGGGGCATCATCCACATCCTAGTTTAAAACGTGATACAAAATAAATGTTGTTTTGCAGTACAATTTCTTGTTATTGCAAGTTTGCTAAGCTTTAACGTTTTTCAACTTTCATTTTATTGAGTATTTCCCATATTTCATCACGCAACCCCAACGATTTCATATGATTTGGATGAACATTATCCGGATATATTGCCATTTGCCAACCTTAGTACCGACTGTCGTTTTAGGTATTCGGGGTTAAAAAACAGCTTTAAAGTTAGATGTAAAAGGGCTGAAATAACACAAATACTTCTTATCTAAGAACCGTTCTTTTTAATGTTCTGAATGCTAAGATATATAAGCAGGGGCGGATCTAGTGTAGCGGATCTAGTGTAGTAACACGGGTATGCACGTGCATACCCTGCGATTCGACGGATTAGTGTAAATTTTTTTTTTATTAAGTAATATACATGGAGTGCATACCCTTCGAAAATACTCAAAGTTGAGTGCATACCCTACGTTGAAATCCTAGATCCGCCGCTGTACATAAAGATGCCATTTATACAAACTTCTTAGACATTTGACCAATAAAAAGATGATTTTAAAAAGCCACTCATGATATAATTAAGTTCTTGAAAGTCTTTAAAATTGTTATACAGAAATAAATTAATTCTGTGGCAATTATTTTGCAAAAAAAAAATCCACACCATCGAACCTACAAGCTGATTACTGTAACGATTCGTGTTAATATACAGTATCTGCTTCTCCGTTTACTATATGGAAAGAAAAAAAGTTTATTTTTGCCTGGTCCTTGTTGAAATGACACTGTTTGGTCAACAAATTATTGGTAGTTAACACTGAATCTTGAGTCCAGTTATCACGTTGTTTGGGACCAAACCAGTTCTAAACCGGAACAAACCAGAAGCCCCGTTAGTATCTTTTCTAGTTCTCAGATCGGATATTATTATTAATATTAGGTCATGCATGATCCATTTCTATACTATTTTAAGCTGCATACCTGGCTAAATTTGTATATAATGTCAAATGTAGATCAAACTTACTGGTATGAACAAGCTGAAGCTTCAAAGAAGGGATTCGGTGGCATCGGAGGCAAGGGGGGCAATGGAGGTAACATAGGCAACGGAGACATAGGTGGCAATGGGCGTGGTGGGGAGAATGGTGGTTGTGACGACAACGGAGGCTGTGGCGACAATGGAGACTCTGATGTCACTGGAGGCTGTGACAAGAATGGAGGCAGTCGTGGCAAAGGAGGCAACTGTGGCAAGGGAGGCAGTTGTGGCGAGAATGGAGGCAGTTGCGGAGACGACGGAGGCTGTGGTGGCAATGATGACACTGGAGGCTGTGGTTGCAATGGCGACGACGGAGGGAGTGGCGGAAAAAAAGGCAGTGGCGGCAAAGGAGGCAGTTGTGGCAATGGAGGAAATTGTGTCAACGGAGGAGGTTGTGGCTGCTGTGGTGCATACGGTGGGGAAGGAACAGGTGGGAGATCTTGTGAAGGTGTGGATGGTGTTCCGGGCGAGGGTGAGGGTTGAGAGCAGAGGGGTGAAGGTGTGGTAGGTTGAGCAATCAAAGGTTCCACCGTATACATTTGAGTATCAAACATCTTAATCATAAGTCTAAAGTCTTGAGCAGGACCGGCTGCTGCCCCACATCCCTGCCCATTACTTGTAATCTGTGCCCGACAATTGTTCAAGTCTAACGTACCTGCAAATGATGTTGTGTATGTCCCTAACCAATTGGTAGTTTCTTCCCTCATCACTACAAATTGCCCATTCTCTCCTGGGCATGCGAGCGACACTCTTACTCCTATGAAACATATCAAGTTTAGCATAAAGTGATGACTGATGATACCATTTTAGCTCAATGTAAGTTGATTGTGGAGTATATATATAGCGTCAACACATGTTTAGAGAGGTTAATTAAAAAAAGGCAGACTCACCACCGAGAGGATAATCAAGCCTGCTTATCTCCCCATCTCTGCATTGATCACAAAAGACGGTGCCACTAACCATTGTATCGCCACGAGCAACATCAATGATTGCAGCAGCAACCAACACAAGAGTTGTCAGCAACCAATCCATCAACATACCTATAACATTACATTCACAAACTGCTATTTATTTTTCATCACTTTTCTGTGCTTGAAATATATTTGTATAAGCTATGATGCATACGGTATAATATTCAGTTTTGGGTATGGCGGTTTCTCAGAAATGAGAAAAAGGGTTGGCGTAATGTGAGTCTCAACTGCACAAGAAGAAGATGTTGAAGAATGAAAAGAATGTGAAGGATAAGTAATAATAAGAGGTATCCTAAAAGTACCTCTAAAAAAGGGAAGAGCCTTTGTGTGTCTTCAAAAGTCCATTATCATCGTAGTCACACACTTTAGACATCCGAGAAAAACTAAAAGAAAAACAAATCAACTGCCGAAGACACATGGTTCATTCGAATGAAAACACTGATCCAAGAGACCACAGAGAATAAAAGAAAAGCAAATCAACTGCCGGAGACGCATGGTTCATTCGAAAACAGTCATGTGATGCACCTATCACACCATGGTGGTCAACTCAATCATTCAACCATACACTATTGTGTTCATAAACGACGTGAAAACGCATTTAATTCCAATATATAATCTTAATGAAACTAAGTGTATCTATTCAGTCCGATACACACACTCATGTTTGAATAAATGAGAGAACAAAATTGAGGTCACAACGACAATAGAAAAAACATCTTAAGTTAACACAAAGTATGCATTCAGTCCTACAAAAATTACTCTACTTATCAAGTCTATCAAAACTCTTGTAACAGTACCAACAAAAACAGAACACAAAACTTGCCAATCCATCAGTTGCATTTTTTTTCTCTTTTCTTCAATCTTGATTATTACTTTTGTGCATCTTCTTCTTCTTCTCCAGGTTGTTCTTCTGAATGTCCATTTTCATTGTTCTCGCCACTACACACCATAATTACATTATACAAGTTAGATAGCGTCAAACCACGTTTCAAGATCATCATTTATATGAACTAGATTAGAAGAAATTACAAGTACCAGAAATACAAAGATAAAAAAATCAGATGTTTAACACTGTAAAAGAACAGATGACTGCATATGACTCTATTAGTTAGCCAGATGATAACTAACAGATAACCAAAGGAGTAATGATTCAACGCTTCATCACGTGATTTAGAACTTACCTCTGTCACTAGAAAAACAAAGAGAAAACAAAGTTGGCATCAAGATAAGCCATCATATGCATAACTTATTTCTAAAAAAATGGCAAAGAAAAAGAAACAAAGGATGTAGGAAAGAAAATCATCTACGAGAACATAAAGTCAAACAGAAAATCACTTGGCCAAATACTCCTTGTATTCTCATGGTTCATTCAGTTGCAAGTCTAAACAAAACAAAAAAAAAATCATATTCTAACAACTAAGATCATCTCTTATGAAATTTCCTTGTTTAAACAAGCAACTAATACTAATAGAGCCGTGAAAGTTCAAATTATCGATTTAACTATTCTGTAACTCATTTCGAGATATCACCTATTCTATTTTAGACCGTCAACTAAAGACCTTTGCACCATAAATACTTGAGAGCTTTTCTCATTGCAACGTCAAAAGACTGGCCTGCCAAGAACCACTATGGGCCTGCCAAAACTTATCAACATTTAAAGAACACCTACATATTACACACACTAGCGAAAATAACAACCATCAACAATACCGCAATCATATACATATTGTATCTAATAAGAGAAAGCAAAGATCTTAAATAATTTGGCATAGACTCCCAAGCCCGAAGCTGGTCTCCAACTTAACAGAAGCAACGGAAGAGAAGAACGAAACAAATATATCTTTGGTGTGTTGATTTTTTATTTTCATAGACATAAATCTTTTCTATGAATATTAGATTTACAATGATAAGTTTGCAATGAAAAGCATCTAAATATTTAGAAAAGTGAATATTTTATATCCAGGTTAAATAGCTCTTAAAAATAATATCAAAATCAACACAATTGTCCTTAGTTGTAACACCAAAAATATGACACAAACCATCACCACGACCTGTTACCAATACTAGATGGATGCTTAAATAGATATAAATTAGCCACACAATCATTTTTGTCAATGTCTACTCATAATACAATTCACATTGAACAATAAACCATGCATATCAAATCAAACCAACAATGCATATTAGTAAACTAAACATAACATATAATGTCGGTCATAGTATATTAAAAAGTTTAGCATCAAGTAGCCAAAACATCAAACCTTGGAGGAACAGCATCACCCTCAACACTTTGGTTCTTTCTCCAGCTTCCTTCAGTCGAATCCTCATTTGACTTTGGCCTCCCAAGACCTCTCTTCATCCTATCACCCGAACTCAAATCCTTAATTTTCATAGCCTCAAGCTTCTCATCCATCTCCTTCCAATCCTCACCCTTTTCCTTCAATACTTCTTCTCTAGGCCTCGCATCCCCAAAAGGATTCGACCCTTTAGTCACTTTGACAGTCTCGACCTCACCAACAGGCAACTTCCTTGGCTGCAAATTCAACTTAGGCCTACTGACACTCCCACCACCACTCACTTCTTCCCTCTTTTTCGCCCATGTATCAGTATCCGAAGAATCATTCCCAACTCTCCTATCTCTCAAACTATCAAAGGCACTCCCACTCCCACCCCCAGTACCAAACCTACGAGGCTCGGTTCTAGGCTCAGCTTCCTTCTTCCTAGCCCAATTATCAGAACTATCTGCATCGCCATTGGACTCAAACCCCATCCCAGGTCTCCTCTCCCTATCAAAACCCCCACCATTCCTTCTCCCTTCAAAACTAGTAGTCTTATTGGAAGCCCACCTATCGGATTCATCAGCACGCGAATGCGAATTCTCAAAAAAACCAGAACTCCTGTCCCGATTATCCCTCCTCTCAAAGGCACCTCCAATAGCCGATTTTTTCTGAGCACCCCAATCACTAATCTCATCAGCACGAGAAGGTCCCAAAGGCTCCCTGGTAGCCTTCCTACCACCGTCATCACCCCCCTTTGGGCCCCACCTGGATGAATTAGACTCATTCCTGTCTCCATAGGATCTGAAACCATTACCTAACCTAGTCCTATCCATCTCCTCGGCAGATCTTTGTCTTGGTCCTGTCGGTAACATCATCATATCTTCAGCTGTCAAACCCTGGGGCCCACTACTTGTTTGTTTGGACCCACCGCCTGTTACAAACTCACCAAGAGACAACGTTTGACCCTTCTTTTTCTTGGTTTTTGTTGCAGCAGCCGTCATTAAATCTGGGAAATCAGATGTTGGGGCCGCCGGTGTTTCTTGTTTCAGTTCCTCTTCATGCTCTTCAGAATCAAGAGCCCACGCGCCTGGTTTTGCCCAAGCGCTTGTTGTTACAGTTGCCGCCATGTTTGCTTAAGGTTATTATGAATGAATGAAGATAGGTTTTTTTTTCTTCACAAGTGTTTTTATTATATGCGTGAGATCGAAGCGTTTTTAAGGAGATGGTGTTGTGTTGTCGTTAAGATGTGTTTTGATCCGACGGTTGAGATTGCTTTTGAGGAATCCTTGTGTGATCCGAATACGTTTTTGTGTGAATTGTGGTGGTTGTTGTTGACTATACAATTTTTATTTTTTGGTTTCTCTCTTTATATAATGGATTCTAGGGTTATTGCGATTGGGCCTGTCGGTACCCTGGCCCACTCAATAGTGTCAAAAGGTACAAAAGATTCATTTTGTATCTTTTTTTTGTAGTGCAACGCAGTTTTTTTATCAGTTTCTGTTCCGTAATTTTTGACAGTTTTATACTTTTGACCTGTTAAACGTTATATTTTTCGTTCTGTTTTCTCCGTGTCACAGTTTTATAACATATACAAAATACAAAATTATAAAAATACAAAAAAAAACCCACAGAAAAAACGCAAAAAACCAGAGGGGGTACAAATGGTGTTTCAGGAGGGTACATATAACATAAGCCATTGCAATTTTTATAGCAAGTACTTACATGTTAAGGTATGATTTTAGCATATTTTGATTTTAAATAAAGAGCTGATTTATTTTAAAGATTATAAAAATATAACGACAAAGAGACTAATCGTATTTATAAATTTCTAACTAAAATAAAACACGTATTTTCGTCACATCAGACAATTTCTTTTTAATTAAAACTCCTTTCGAGGTATGATGCTTCAAATTTTTTATTATTTTTGAATATATGTTTAATTAAAAAGCTTAAATACTTCTAAATTGGCATTATTTTGGTGGAGAAATCTGATAAAGAAAAAAAAACACATAAAAAATATATGTGTCAAATTTATTAAAAAACAAAAAACTTGAAAAAAAAGAGGAGGTAATTAATAAAACTTTCAGTGGTTTTTAATTTATAATAAATTGTATAGACGTTTAAGTGTATAATTATACATTTACAAATTTTTATGACTTTAAAAAAAAAATTAACCATTAAACTTTCATTAAATATTACCAACAGAAAAAATAAAAATTAATATATATATTTAAAAAAACATAATGTACAAAGCCCATTCGGCGTGTGACGGGGCGTTAATCTTGTTTCTAACTAAAATAAAACACGTATTTTCGTCACATCAGACAATTTCTTTTTAATTAAAACTCCTTTCGCCATCTTTTCTTGAAACATGATATATATCAAAAACCGTTAATCGTTAAGTGAAACAAATTACACGATTACGATGAGTATTTAATTATCTTTCAATTGAGTGACACTTTCCTTACTTTCGACAATTTCTTTTTGGGTGTTTTTTTTTAGGTTTTTCGGTGCAGTAGTTTGCTTGATATATCGCATGTGATATAACACTGATATATAAAGTTCAAACAATCAACGTATTGTCGTAAAATAATCATAAGTATTATACTATATAACATTCATCTAAGTTCTGAAGTGAGCCGATACTGTTGCGAAGCCGCTGAGCCAGAGATCGGCTTGGAAGCACTGAGGAGCCGCAGCTCAAGCCGACATTGTTCGCTAGCCGAGCCGAGCCGTCGGCTTGGGGGAATAAAATAATGGCCAGTGTTAGTAGCTTCTCCACTAAGCTGCCACTTTATTATGAGGGTAGCTTGCATGTTGTAAACATGTATTCCATTATTAGATCTCCAGTTATCACCTCTTTTCATTTGTTGTTTTTTGTAACAACCCACAATTTCAGGTCATTTTACGTCAATAAACTCAAATTATTTACTTTGAACTTTTACGCGTTTACTTTTAATTCCAACCGTTTAGTTAAATCGCGTAAACTAAAAATCAACAATCAACGTAAACCGGCATTAAACAAATATAAATATACGGCAAATATGTGTTATATGAATTTTACGAATATAAATTATAAGTCGACATATTTTATTTTGCAAGTTTTACGTAAACGGTTAAATTTAACCCGAAATCGGGAAGTTATCCCGTACATTGCAAGAAACGTCTTTGGACACTCACCGACTCTAGACTAAGTTTAGTCTACATTATTTAAACATATTATCAATCCCATGAGCATTATATTTACCAGTCATATATATTTGGTTTTACCACTTTTTACGTAAGTTGCTTAAACTCGCGTTTTAATGTGTACATGCATGCACAACTTACCCAATATCATCGCCACCTTTACCAATACCCTAAATACTTGTACACATTCAAAATTTAATTATTTCACTACTCTATATGAGCAAAAACCAGCCTCCTTATATTTTATACATAAAATACCATAAAATCAAATACTACACATAATATTGACCAACTATGCTACAAAGTCTACTCTAAACTCTTACACAACCAACCACACTATCCCTCCCCCTCCTTTCTTACATAACCCACGAAAATCAGTCCCCTCCCTTTACCATTCATTTATTTTCTTTGTCCCTTGGTCCCCTAGATATTATTTTTAAGGCTTGCACACTTTCTATATACATAACATTAGGCATTTCACTTCTATTTACCACAACAAACTCACACAAATTCTCTCTATCTTCCCTACTAAAAAAATCAACAGCCTCAACAACCATATCAAGGAGTTTTCAAGCTTGGTTAAGGGTTTTTTGCAAGATCATACATAAGGGTTATAAGAAGCTTAATTATGGATTTGTAGTAATAGTTTTGGGTTTATAGTTCACTAAGCACTCCCATATCTTTGTAAGCATTCATAACTAATTTCCATAGTTATTTACTTACTCATATATCATTTTATATTCATAATTATCACCTTTATATACTTCGTGTGTTGAAAAGTTTGATTTAGAAACAAGTTGCTAAACCTAATTTTGAGCAGAAAATTCAATCAACATTTTTGATGTAGAAACCCATACTAAACATTTTTTTGGGAAAAATCTTCCTGTACACGCTTAATTACATGTCTTAGGAAGCTCTCAGCCAAATTTTGTGGCTTGCAGAGTTGATTTAGTATTTTTAGTAAATGTTACATGTTCGAGTGTCAAACCGACCAAAATCTGCATACCGAGATTAAATTATAGAAAGCACCACTTTAGGAGTAGATTGAATTGTTAGTCCAGTTGAGACTTTGGTAGAGGACACTTTAAATTAAACGTAGCAAGTCGAATGGAGTCATAAGGATGAGTAACGAAGGAGATATGGCCTTTAGAAGTCGGATAATATTTTCTGGAAATTCACAGATTTGAGTCTCGTGTATAGAACAAATTAACTGTACAAATGGATAAATATCTGAGGTTTGAGGCTCACATATTTAGAAAGTAGACTCAAAAATGACCGACATAGGCTTTTGAAACATGTGATTTCATTAGAAAACGAGTGATTTATGGCCCGACGAAGTCGGGAAACTCTTAAACAACCATAACAGCATATCCGAATTTTATTTTGTGCAAACCGAAACTTAAAACATGTTTTTCCAAAGTGAGGTCTTGAAATATTGAAAGTAGACATATTCACCTATGTTTAGAGAGCTTAACGGATAAAAATGGACTAGTAACGAAGTAGATACGCTCATTTAAACTAGGGCTTAAAACCTTATAAAACATGTTTTGAAATTTTAAAAGTTGTAAAGATGTGTTGTTTGTTTTCTTAACTTTTGCTTGCGTAACTATATAAAACCTCACTATGAGTATACAAGGGTGATAAAACATTATAAAAGCGCATATTCATTGTCACACTTCATTGTCATAAACCTAAAGCGGCTTAACATTATCTAGGTCGCGGTTAGGACTCATTGCTTGGTTGTACTTGTGATATTTCCGAATTTCCCTACTTTGCTTAAGGTGAGTTTCATGGCCCCTATTTTACTTGTTATGAACTATTTTGGGGGAGAATACATGCTGGTTTACAAACTTGTCTACTTATTCGTTACTAACTTGTTTACATACTCGTTTTCATAACTCGTTTACATGATTGATTCCAAACTCATTTACATACCTGTTTTCATATCAATTTACAAATCTCGAGGCGAGATACATTTCTTATTTTACAATTGGACACAAGTACAATACTTTTCAATGTTTATAATAATTACATAGCATGCCTAAGTAGCAATAACTCACAATGCCCACTATCATGAATTGTTAATTACTTGGTGTAAGAGCGAATGTTATAAATAGATCTATTTGGGATTGACATCCCCGTTCGGGTGAGTAGCTCTCACTAGTTTCGGTTAACCGAACTAACGGACGTATACCATGTCGGATTTGGATGTTACGGGTTGACATCTACTCAGAGATTTCAATTGCATTAAATTGCACACATACAAGTCGTAGCGTCAGTGTCATGAGCTTAGTGCAGTCGTAATTACATTTTGTGATATTGTATGTGTTATATCAGTCATACATTTTGAAATTTTGTGGTCCATACTAGGGGTGACAATTCAGGTCGGGTTCGGGTTGACAAGTTGGCGGGTCGAAAAACCTCAACCCGAACCTGACCCATTTAAATATTCGGGTCAGCTATGTCAACCCTAACCTGTTTACACATAACCAGAACCTAACCCATTTAACCTGTATATATACTTGGGTTGGCGGGTTAAATAGGTTACACAGGTTGAATTGGTTAAACGGGTGCATTTAACTCGTTTTATATACAAAAATTGGCACATTAAACGGGTTAAACAAGTTAAATGGGTTTGCGGATTAGCCCGTTAACCCATTTAACACATATAATAAAATATAAATAATTATAAATTTTAGAAAAAAAAACCTTAAACAGGTTGACGGGTCGACCCACTTAATTTATTCCCAACCCGAACCTAACCTGTTTAATAAACGGGTCAGATGGGACGACCCAAACCCGACCCAAAATCTATTAGACTCAACCCGAACCTGTTAATTTTTAGGTCGGTTTCAGGTCGGGTTTCGTGTCAGGTCAGAAATTGCCACCTCTAGTCCATACTACTTTTATTGAACGTCATTAAACGTTTTTCATGATACTGTGGTGAAGCAGTAGACACTATACTCTTTTGGTCCTACATTTATACTTACATAAACCTATGAACTCACCAACTTCATGTTGACATTTTTAAGCATGTTTTCCTCAGGTGAATAAGATGGTTGACGTAACTGATGTGCATTGGAGTCTAGACTTTTCAAGATTTCATTCATGGATTTCCACATACATTTAAATTCTCAAATCTCGTTGTATTATTTCCAGTCTTTCATTATGATGCAAACCTTGGGACAAATGTATTTTTTAATTAAATCAACGAGATTACTTTTTAAACGACTCATTTAAAGGTCGTTCTTTTATATCTTGCGCTATTGTATTATGAAGTAACACTCTCAGACATATTTCCATTGCGACCCATTTTAGGGGTGTTACAGATTGGTATCTATAACCAAGGTTATAGAGAACTAGGTTGCATATTTTACCTAGACTATAACCGTTTTTACAAACATTGCATCACATCAAACTTTTTCATAAGCATACATTACTTGCTTACACTACCTGCTTACATGACTTAGATATATGCTTACCTTATCTTGCGTATATTTTACACCTGTTTATATAAAAGTTATTTATATAAATACTAGAACATTTCTCAAGACATTATGAATGGCACGATGGTCTTAAAACTCTTTCACGACTTTGAATAATACCGTTTTACATAACATTGAAACTTGTCACAGTTCGTCGATCCCACTAATTACCTTACCATCCAACTTTGAGTTTAAACACCCGCCCCATACTATTGAAACACCTACGCCATCTTGTGATCCACCGCATAGAATCATGCCGTATAACTGAAACACGACTATAACCCATCACCTAGTAACATTTCATCTTTGGATCATGACTTTTAGAACTAGTCGAATTTTACTTTATTACTCCTCTAATTTTGAAGAAAATGCCTCCAAAGAAAGCCCCTATGAGTGAAGCTGCTATTAACTAATTGATAGCCCAACGCGTGGCTGATGCGTTGGCTGAATATGAAACAAACCGGAACAGTAACCCCGGAAATGTCAACGGAGATGGAAGCCATGATTCAGGAATTGGAAGTGGAAGACCTGTGCGCACTGCTCAAGAGTGCACATACAAAGAGTTTTTAAATTGTCAACCCTTTAAATTTAAAGGTACTGAAGGAGTTGTAGGGTTGACTTAGTGGTTTGAAAAGATGGAATCTGTATTCCATATCAGCAACTGCACTATTGAATGCCAAGTTAAGTATTCCACTAGTACTTTGCTTGGTAGTGCACTAACGTGGTGGAATTCCCATGTTAAGACTGTTGGACATGATGCTGCCTATGGGATGCCATGGAGGACATTAATGAAAATGACGACTGACAAGTATTGTCCAAGGAGTGAAATCAAGAAACTAGAGATTCAATTGTGGAATCGAAAGGTGAAGGGTACGGATGTTGTGAGCTACACACAACGTTTTCAGGAGTTAGCTTTGATGTGTGGGAGAATGCTTCCTGAAGAATCTGATCAGGTGGAGAAATATGTTGGTGGACTTCCCGACAATATTTAGGGAAATGTGATGTCAGCCAGGCCAAAGACGATGCAAGAAGCAATCGAGCTAGAAAATGATTTGATGGACCAGAAGGTTCATACCTATGCTGAGAGACAGGCTGACAACAAAAGAATACTTGATAATAACCCAGGAGACAATCATGATCAACTACCGCCTTTCAAGAGGCAAAATGTTAGAATTCTAGATTTGATGAGACAAAATAAATAAAAGAATGAAACATAAGGACTAAATCTAGCAGATTGGAATTCTACAAGCTGGTGGAGAATTATGAAAGATTTGGTCAAAGATATCAAAAGATAAAGATTCTGGAAGATCTCCTTAAGAAGATAAAGATAACAGAAGATATTTCTTAATGTTTAAAAGATTTACTTGTTTATATCTTTATGTTAACTTCCTTTGTAAGTCATGATCTCTCTATATAAAGAGATCAAGACATATAGTTTTAGCATCCAGAAAAGTGTGTGTGTACACAAAGAAAAATGTAGACGTCTATAGTGGTGATGTAGCCTCAAGGTAATCAAGGTTTTCCTTAATCCTTGTTACTGTTAGAGATAGGTAACTGTATTATTCTGATCAAATAATATTGAGGCTTGGTGGAAACGTTTAATGATAAAACCTTGTTTGATAATACATTGTTCTTTATTATTCCGCTGCATATTTATATTATCTGTAAAACATATCCTAGATGAGCTTAAACGATGTGGCTAGAGCTTACACTATTGGGCCTAGGGAGAAGAAAGTGTATGCTGGAACCTTACCTTTGTGCAACAAGTGCAATTATCACCACAATGGACCATGCGCTGCAAAGTGCGCAAACTGCAAGAGGGTTGGTCACTTGACCCGAGACTGTAAAAGTCCTGCTGCTGCTAACAACCAAAGAATCCTCACTTGCTTTGAATGTGGGAATCAAGGGCACTACAGGAGTGATTGCCCAAAGTTAAGGAATCGAAACCATGGAAATCAGTTTGGAAACGGTAAAGCATGTGGAAGGGTGTATGCTTTAGGAAGAGGAGAAACCGATCAAGACCCTAACAACATTAAAGATGATATCGATGCTTAAAGAGAGATTTTCTCGTCTTGTCTAGTAAAATCTAAGTTGGAACTATCATAGACTCTATTTCCTTTAGGAATTCATGTTGTAATTTTTTTTCATTGTACTGCGTGGATGATTCTAAATTATCTATCAAACTAATATGTTGTGAAAATTTCATCAAATTTACTTTAATTCTCTAGATATTCATGCAAGCCACTCCCTAAAACATTATAACCTTATAAGCATTTTTTTACATCACCTCATAAAACATTTTACTATCACATGATAAGCTATTTTACTATCGTTGACAAATTATTTTACTATCGTTTAATAGACTAAAATTTTAGAAACTAGTTTACAATCATTTTACTATCACCTTATAAACTATCTCGCGGTTGTTTCACAAAATAATAAACTACATTGCTTTCATCATATAAACTATTATGTTACAAAAAAATAATAATAAATAAATAAATAAATTTTAACATTATTTTGATGAAAATGAGCGTTTCATCGCTAGACCTCAATTATACATAGCCTGATCACCTATGTATAATTCCGGAAGGACCATGTCATGTTGAGAGTAGTCACCTTAAAACTTTTGTCAAAACCAATTTTCTACTTATATCCCCAAAAAACAAAGTTTTGTGTGCGTATTCATAAAATGTGTCAGTCATGGGAAACTGAATTAGAAATCATAGTAATTAAGTAGGCATTTACTCCACCTTACTACATAGATTCAACATCATCTTACGCCAAATCCTATGTCAAAAAGTTAAGATACACCGCTAGTCACCCTAGGACAGTCCACCAACGAGTTTGCTCGCCGTCAAGGAATTTAATAAATCACCTATTCAAACGTCGACGTAATACCGTAAAACTTGGTAATTGTGACATCATCATAGGAATAAATTCGTTATCACCTTGGAAGGGAAATGTTATAACTGACACTTTAAGCCGAAAGGAAACGGATAAGGTCACTAAGAGTCAAACTTTAGTCACAACGAATAAATTTTAACCCGCCGTCACAAATCTTGGATACTCAAGCTGAAGCAATTAAGGAGGAAAATGTCGAGGATGAAAATCTTAAGTGGTATAGACAAGGAATTGAAACCCGTTCCGATAAGACTCTTTGCAATAAGAAAACAAAGTTGATTAACAAATTTTAGGAGGATTAAGATAAGTATCCGCACCTCTTCACCAACACCACACCGGGAGATCACTCGAACTAAATTTCGAGACAAAATTATTTTAACACGGGGAGAATGTAACAACCCACAATTTTAGGTTATTTTACGTCATAAACTCAAATTATTTAGTTTGAACTTTTACGCGTTTACTTTTAATTCTAACCGTTTAGTTAAATCGCGTAAACTAAAAATCAACAATCAACGTAAACCGGCATTAAACCAATATAAATATATGGAAAATATGTGTTATATGACTTTTATAAATATAAATTATAAGTCGACATATTTTATTTGCAAGTTTTACGTAAACGGTTAAATTTAACCCAAAATCGGGAAGTTATCCCGTACATTGCAAGAAACGTCTTTGGACACACACCGAATCTAGACTAAGTTTAGTCTAAATTATTTAAACATATTATCAATCTCATGAGCATTATATTTACAAGTCATATACATTTGGTTTTACCACTTTTTACGTAAGTCGCTTAAACTCGCGTTTTAATGTGTACATGCATGCACAACTTACCCAATACCATCACCACCTTTTCCAATACCCTAAATACTTGTACACATTCAAAATTTAATTATTTCACTACCCTATATGAGCAAAAACCAGCCTCCTTATGTTTTATACATAAAATACCATGAAATCAAATACTACACATAATATTTACCAACTATGCTACAAAGTATACTCTAAACTCGTATACAACCAACCACACCATCCCTCCCCTCTCATTTCTTACACAACCCATGAAAATTATCCCCCCCCCCTTTACCATTCATTTATTTTCTTTGTCCCTTGGTCCCCTAGATATTATTTTCAAGGCTTGCATACTTTCTATATACATAACATTAGGCATTTCACTTCCATTTACGACAACAAACTCACACAAATTCTCTCTATCTTCCCTACTAAAAAATCAGCAGCCTCAAGAACCATATCAAGGAGTTTTCAAGTTTAGTTATGGGTTTTTTGCAAGATCATACATAAGGGTTATAAGAAGCTAGGGTTTTTGAAGCTTAATTAGGGATTTCTAGTAATAGTTTTGGGTTTATAGTTCACTAAGCACTCCCATCTCTTTGTAAGCATTCATAACTAATTTCCATACTTATTTACTTACTCATATATCATTTCATGTTCATAATTATCACCTTTATATACTTTTTGTGTTGAAAAGTTTGATTTAGAAACAAGTTGCTAAACCTAATTTTAAGCAGATAATTCAGTCAACATTTTTGATATAGAAACCCATGCTAAACATTTTTCTGGGAAAAATCCTCTTGTACACGCTTAATTACATGTCTTAGGAAGCTCTCAGCCAAATTTTGTAGCTTGCGGAGTTGATTTAGTATTTTTAGTAAATGTTACATGTTCGTGTGTCAAAACCGACCTAAATCTGCATACCGAGTTTAAATTATAAAAAGCACCACCTTAAGAGTAGATTAGATTGTTGGTCCAATTGAGACTTTGGTAGAGGATATCTTAAATTGAATGTAGCAAGTCGAATGGAGTCATAAGGATGAGTAACGAAGGAGATATGGCCTTTAGAAGTCGGATAATATTTTCTAGAAATTCACAAATTTGAGTCTCGTGTATAGAACAATTAACTGTACAAATGGGTAAATATCTGAGGTTTGGGGCTCACATATTTAGAAATTAGACTCAAAAATGATCGACATAGGCTATTGAAACATGTGATTTCGTTAGAAAATGAGTGATTTATAGCCCGACGAAGTCGGGAAACTTTTTAAAAACCATAACAGCAGATCCGAATTTTATTTTGTGCAAACCGACACTTAAAACATGTTTTTCCAAAGTGAGGTCTTGGGATATTGAAAGTAGACATATTCACCTATGTTTAGAGAGCTTAACGGATAAAAATGGACTAGTAACGAAGTATATACACTCATTTAAACTAGGGCTTAAAACCTTATAAAACATGTTTTGAAATTTTAAAAGTTGTAAAGATGTGTTGTTTGTTTTCTTAACTTTTGACTTGCGTAACTATATAAAACCTCACTATGAGTATACAAGGGTGATAAAACATTATAAAAGCGCATATGCATTGTCACACTTCATTGTCATAAACCTAAGGCGGCTTAACATTATCTAGGTCGCGGTTAGGACTCATTGCTTGGTTGTACTTGTGATATTTCTGAATTTCCCTACTTTGCTTAAGGTGAGTTTCATGGCCCCTATTTTACTTGTTATGAACTATTTTGGGGGAGAATACATGCTGGTTTACAAACTTGTTTACTTATTCGTTACTAACTTGTTTACATACTCGTTTTCATAACTCGTTTACAAACTCGTTTACATGATTGATTCCAAACTCATTTAAATACTCGTTTTCATACCAATTTACAAATCTCGAGGTGAGATACATTGCTTCTTTTAAAATTGGACACAAGTACAATACTTCTCAATGTTTACAATAATTACATAGCGTGCCTAAGTAGCGATAACCCACAAGGCCTACTATCATGAACTGTTAATTACTTGGTGTAAGCGCGAATGTTATAAATAGATCTATTTGGGATTGACATCCCCGTTCGGGTAAGTAGCTCTCACTAGTTTCGGTGAACCGAACTAACGAACGTATACCATGTCAGATTCAGATGTTACGGGTTGACATCTACACAGGGCTTTCAATTGCATTAAATTGCACACACACAAGTCATAGCGTCAATGTCATGCGTTTAGTGCAGTCGTAATTACATTTTGTGATATTGTATGTGTTATAATAGTCATATATTTTGAAATCTTGTGGTCTACACAACTTTTATCGAACGTCATTAAACGTTTTTCATGATACTGTGGTGAAGCAGTAGACACTATACTCTTTTGGTCCTACATTTATACTTACATAAACCTATGAACTCACCAACTTTATGTTGACACTTTTAAGCATGTTTTCATCAGGTGAATAAGATGCTTAACGTAACTAATGTGCATTGGAGTCTAGACTTTTCAAGATTTCATTCATGGATTTCTACATACATTCAAATTCTCAAATCTCGTTGTATTATTTTCAGTCTTTCATTATGATGCAAACCTTGGGACAAATGTATTTTTCAATTAAATCAACGAGATTACTTTTCAAACGACTCATTTAGAGGTTGTTCTCTTATATCTTATGCTATTGTATTATGAAGTAACACTCCTGTACATATTTCCGCTGTGACCCATTTTGGGGTTGTTACATTTTTCACACAAAAACTCACACCAAGGTTGCAAAAATCGCTAGGCGCTAGTTGGGTGACCGTGTATCGATTAATCGTTTAGGTGGGGATAATCGAATTGGTCTTTTTATATATAAAATTATGAGTAAACTACAAAAATCATCCATGTGGTTTGTACCATTTGGCACTAATCATCCCTAGCCGATACTATTGGCACTAATCATCCCTGAGTGATGAAACGTTTGGCATAATACATCCATCAGTACAAATTATGAAGGATAATTATGTCATTTAAAACACATGGATGATTTCTGCCAAAATATGTTTAAACCACAAGGATGATTTTTGTAGTTTACTAAAAAAAAATCTATTATTATTATTAATTAATTAATTAATTTTTATTATATTTAATTGTAATTTACTTATTATATTTGTATTTATTTTTATATTTTATTTAAATATTTTTTACTTTTTATTTTAAAAAAATTTTATTTTATCTTTTTTATTATAAATCCCTTTATTAGAAATTTAAGGGATTTATAAAAAATTAGTTGGAAGCCGAGATACTATCTGGACCATACTACTTGATGTGTGTGTGTATCTAGTTGGGTGTTTCGCCTTTAACGCAAACTGAGATGACTGATTTTGTTCCCGATCGTGCGATGATTGATGCGGCGCAACATGAACGTGTGAAGTATGAGGCTAAGTGTGTTGCCATATCCAATAGTCGTAAAAAGTAAACGTGTGAAGTATGAGGCTAAGTGTGCGACTATTTGATATGGTAGCACACTTAGCCTCATACTTCACACGTTTACGTTTTGCCGCATCAATCACCGCACGACTGGGAACAAAATTAGCCATCCCGGTTGCGTCAAAGGCGAAGGCTCAGTCAGATACACACACATCAAGGAGCGGGGGCGTAGATAGTATCTCATCTTCCCACTAAATTTTTGTAAAACCCTTAAATTTCTAATAAAGTGATTTATAATAAATAAATAATAATAAATTGAAAATTTTTAAAAATAAAAAGTAAAAAAGATAAATATAAAATATAAAAATAAATAATTAAATTAAAAATAAATATAATAAAAATAAATAAAATAATAATAATAATAATAATAATAATAATAATACTAATAATGATAAAAGGAGTGGGGGCCTAGATAGTATCTCGGTTTCTCTCTAATTTTTTGTAAATCCTATGATGATGTGAGCTGTCTTCTGTTTGGGTGTGACGGAATGCAATGTTGTGTTTTATTTAGATGTGATGGTGTTTTAGGTTTTCCTTAATTTTGGCTGTGACTTTTTGTATCAAATGCCCGATCAAGCTTGACGTAATATGAAAAGTATCGATTATAGTCTACTACTATATGTATAATGAAAAGCATAGATAAAGGAAGTTGTCACAACACAATCATACACATCTAGCCACAGCATAAACATAATTAACAAGTACAGAAATAGCGATATGTAAAATAGAAAGTAAACCGAACACGATGATTTATAGTGTTTCGGTCACGGAGCTCCTCTTCACCCTACTCCACTTCCCGAGTACCCAACTCGAGAGTTACTTCACTAGATCAACAAACTTTCTTTTCGGCGGAGAAAACCTTACACAACATCGTTTACACTTTATCCGGTACAAAGCTAAATATCGAGTCCTAGATCAAGGTAGAACCAACCCATCGTCGCTTACCCTTTATCCGGTACAAAGCTAAATACCGAGTTCTTACACACCGGGTAGAACCAGCCCAAACCCGTTATGTTTTATGGCTCAACATAACAAACCTTGTGTTTTATGGCACAAACACATAAACCAACTAATCTAATTGATAGTATAAGATAATGATGTTATTATAATGATGATCCAAGACAATGTGTTTAATGGATATGAATGCCTAATCTAAAAGAATTTCCATTGATGGGAAGCCTTCAAATAGATGTAGATGATGGGATCTCCAATCTTGTAGATCTTCATATGTATGTGCTTTGAGGTGGATGGAAATGGCAAGATCTCTAAGGCTTGCTTTGGTGGATCATCATAGAAGTATGCTTACAACAAAATGAATGTTAAAAACATTATGATCATATGAGAATGAGGGGGTTTAATGTGTGTTGCTATTGATTTAAGTAAAGAAGAAATGTAAAGAAAAATGTGTAAAAAGGGTTAGAAAAGTGGTGAGGTTTGGTCTATTATTTATAGATAAAAGTTTTACTGTAGCCTGGTTCCCTCAGAGCATCGCCGGTTCCCTTAGCCGGTTCCATTACTATTTTCTGGTTCCTTTCGGTACCCGCCGGTTCCCTCAGCCGGTTCCATTCTCAAAAAATATTTTTTTTAGTGTAAAAAATAAAAGAGATGCATTTGTATAAAAATACTTGTGAATGCAAAATGTGAGATGAGGTTTGATCATAATGCAACATAACAAACATGTACGAACCTGTGTTGTAACCTACGAGGAATTAAGACATAGAGATGCGTTGATGTATATTGAGACAAAATATGATTACGAATAACTTGTACACTTTACTATATGTGTTACAAGTTACATGTTTGTCATCAACAAAACAAACGAGATTGTGTAGATTAAATACCGTAATATTTGCACTAATAGTAATAATAATAATAATAATAAATAATAGTTTCTTGTAAATATCATGAATTTCTAATAAAAGTGATGTTATAATAAATAAAATTAATTTATAATAATAATAATAATAATTGTAGTATTAGTTTTTTTTAGTAAACTGCAAAAATCATCCTTGTAGTTTAAACATATTTTGGCAGAAATCATCCATGTGGTTTAAATGACATAATTATCCTTCATAATTAGTGGTGAGGGATGTATTCTGCCGAACGTTTCATCACTCAGGGATGATTAGTGCCTAGAGTATCGGCTAGGCATGATTAGTGCCAAAAGCTATAAATCACAGGGATGATTTTTGCACTTTATTCTAAAATTATAAAATTTTGAAAATATATGCCCGATTTAGCTGATTTTTGTCTAATTTGGCCGATTTATCCCCGATTTAGCCGATTTTCATCCATAACCGAGTTGGCCTATTTAGCCAATTTTTTTCCGATTTGGCCGATTTATGCCCGATTTGGCTGATTTTATCCAATTAATCGATATGTTGACCAATTTTTACCAATCTGATTAATAAGGCCGATTAATGAAAATAAAGGCGGTTAATCCCCGCATAACGCCTACGCGACCGATTTTTAAATTGGCTTGATTAGATCTTAAATTGTTTTAGGGGTTTTGCTGATAATGCTTTATGTGTCATTGCAGTTGCTTGAAAAGTGATCATTTAGGGTTTCGGTGTTCCAAGAATCGAGATAAGAGTTTCATGTCATCTGATTTGTTTTTAGTGTCATGTATTTTGATTTTTGTTTTCTTCTTTTTAGTTGTGATTGCTATGTATTTTTTTTTGTGTTTGTTTCCACTGGCTTTCTAATAAGTTTAATTTGTGGTTCTTTGGTTTGGTTAGAACGATGTGTTGAATGCCTGGCCTTTTGTTTTCTGTGTTATCACATTTTACTAAGCAGTGATCGTTTAAGGTTTTGGTGTTTCACGAATCGATACCAGGGTTTCCCGCCATCTGATTTGTTGATGCATGTATGGTATTTCATTTAATTCTTTTTAGATTGTGGATTGGTATGTATTTTTTGGTGTTTGTTTAAGGTTTTTGATAACTTTAATATTGATTGTATTTGCTCATTGAAAAATGGTAGGGTGCTTAGGGCAGAGGCGCGAGGTTTTTTAGACTATGGTTGGTTATGATGGTGTTTAAAGTTTTCCATTTTTTGGGCAGTGCAAAATGGTAGGGTGCTTAGGGAAAAAAGCGTGAGCTTTTTTGGACTTGGTCGGTTGTGATTGTGTTTAAAGTTTCCTTATTTTTTGGCAATGCAAAATGGCAGGGTGCTTAAGGAAAAGGTGTGGTTTTTTTTCTAGGTGTGATTGTAAGTGGTGTGAGTCGTAATCTGTTTGGGCATGACGACATGGAGTCGTGTGTTATGGTAGTGTAGTTAAGGCAACGGCGTCATCTTTTTTTGTTGGGTGTGATTGTAAGTGATTTGAGATGTGTTCTTTTTGGGTATGACGGAATGGAGTGGTGTGTTGTGGTAGGGTGGTTAAGGCAAATGCGTAGTCATTTTTTGCTTGGTGTGATCGTAAGTGGTGTGAGCTGTCTTCTGTTTGGGTGTGACGGAATGCAATGTTGTGTTTTATTTAGATGTGATGGTGTTTTAGGTTTTCCTTAATTTTGGCTGTGACTTTTTGTATCAAATGCCCGATCAAGCTTGACGTAATATGAAAAGTATCGATTATAGTCTACTACTATATGTATAATGAAAAGCATAGATAAAGGAAGTTGTCACAACACAATCATACACATCTAGCCACAGCATAAACATAATTAACAAGTACAGAAATAGCGATATGTAAAATAGAAAGTAAACCGAACACGATGATTAGATCTAGCAGTTTCGGTCACGGAGCTCTCTTACCCTATCCACTTCCGAGTACCAACTCGAGAGTTACTTCACACTAGATCAAACAAACTGTCTTTTCCGGCGGAGGAAACTTACACAACAGCGTTTACACCTTTATCAGGTACAAAGCTAAAAATATCGAGTTCTAGATCAAGGTTGAAACAGCCATGTCGCTTACCCTTTTTTCCGGTACAAAGCTAAATACCGATTTCTTACACACGGGATGAACCAACCCGTTATGTTTTATGGCTCAACATAACAAACCTTGTGTTTTATGGCACAAACACCAATAAAACCAAACTAATCCTAATTGATTAGTATAAGTACATGATGTTATCCTATATATGCACCCTTGACCTCCACCTAAGACCATGTGTTTAATGCGATATGAAGCCTAATCGAAAAGATTTCCATTGATGGGATAGCCTTCAAATAGATGTAGCATGTGGAACTCCTATCTTGTAGTTCTTCTCTATGCTATGTGCTTTGATGTGGATTGGAAATGGCAAGATCTTACGGCTTGATTTAGGGATCCATATAGAAGTATGCTCTACAAACCCAAAATGAATGTTAAAAAACATTCAATTGACTCATAATAGAGAATAAGGAGATGTAATGTGTATCGCGCGAGTCGCTCGACGCGATACGCGCTTCTAGTAAAACGCAAGAACATGTAAAAGAAAAACTGTGGTATTAAATGGAGTTAGAAAAAGTTGAGTGAGGATTTGCGCCGACTCCCCTCCCCCCAATAAAATTTATAGATAAAACTGTATTCTACTCGTCAGCCCGCAGCTCGCTAACCCCCACATAAGCAGCCACTCCGAAACGGCTCTCACCACCCTTCCTAGCCAGCGTTACTCCCACTTACTCCCTTTATTTTTTGGTTCCCCCCCCCTTTCCCCGCGTACCGACCTACTGTTCACTCAGCAGTTCCCAGGTTCCATTCTCAAAAAATATTTTTTTTAGTGTAAAAAATAAAAGAGATGCATTTGTATAAAAATACTTGTGAATGCAAAATGTGAGATGAGGTTTGATCATAATGCAACATAACAAACATGTATGAACCTGTGTTGTAACCTACGAGGAATTGAGACGTAGAGATGCGTTGATGTATATTGAGACAAAATATGATTACGAGTAACTTGTACACTTTACGTTATGTGTTACAAGTTACATGTTTATCATCAACAAAACAAACGAGATTGTGTAGATTAAATACCATAATATTTGCACTAACAATAATAATAATAAATAATAGTTTCTTGTAAATATCATGAATTTCTAATAAAAGTGATGTTATAATAAATAAAATTAATTTATAATAATAATAATAATAATAATTGTAATATTAGTTTTTTTTAGTAAACTGCAAAAATCATCCCTGTAGTTTAAACATATTTTGGCCGAAATCATCCATGTGGTTTAAATGACATAATTATCCTTCATAATTAGTGGTGAGGGATGTATTCTGCCGAACGTTTCATCACTCAAGGATGATTAGTGCCTAGAGTATCGGCTAGGCATGATTAGTGCCAAAAGCTATAAACCACAGGGATGATTTTTGCAGTTTACTCTAAAATTATAAAATTTTGAAAATATATGCCCGATTTAGCTGATTTTTGTCTAATTTGGCCGATTTATCCCCGATTTGGCCGATTTTCATCCATAACCGAGTTGGCCTATTTAGCCAATTTTTTTCCGATTTGGCCGATTTATGCCCGATTTGGCTGATTTTATCCAATTAATCGATATGTTGACCAATTTTTACCAATCTGATTAATAAGGCCGATTAATGAAAATAAAGGCGGTTAATCCCCGCATAACGCCTACGCGACCGATTTTTAAATTGGCTTGATTAGATCTTAAATTGTTTTAGGGGTTTTGCTGATAATGCTTTATGTGTCATTGCAGTTGCTTGAAAAGTGATCATTTAGGGTTTCGGTGTTCCAAGAATCGAGATAAGAGTTTCATGTCATCTGATTTGTTAGTGCATGTATTTTATTTTGTTTTCTTCTTTTTAGTTTGTGGATTGCTATGTATTTTTTTGTGTTTGTTTAAGGTTTCTAATAAGTTTAATTTGTGGTTCCTTATGGTTTTGGTTAGAACGATGTGTTGAATGCCTGCTTATGTTTTCTGTGTTATCACAATTACCTAAGCAGTGATCGTTTAAGGTTTTGGTGTTTCAAGAGTCGATACCAGAGTTTCCCGCCATTTGATTTGTTGATGCATGTATGGTAATTCTTTTTCTTCTATTTGGATTGTGGATTGGTGTGTATTTGTTTGGGTTTGTTTAAGGTTTTTGATAAGTTTAATATGTGATTTTAATTGCTCATTGAAAAATGGTAGGGTGCTTAGGGCAGAGGCGCGAGGTTTTTTAGACTATGGTTGGTTATGATGGTGTTTAAAGTTTTCCATTTTTTGGGCAGTGCAAAATGGTAGGGTGCTTAGGGAAAATGCGTGAGCTTTTTTGGACTGTGGTCGGTTGTGATTGTGTTTAAAGTTTCCTTATTTTTTGGCAATGCAAAATGGCAGGGTGCTTAAGGAAAAGGTGTGGTTTTTTTTCTAGGTGTGATTGTAAGTGGTGTGAGTCGTAATCTGTTTGGGCATGACGACATGGAGTCGTGTGTTATGGTAGTGTAGTTAAGGCAACGACGTCATCTTTTTTTGTTGGGTGTGATTGTAAGTGATTTGAGATGTGTTCTTTTTGGGTATGACGGAATGGAGTGGTGTGTTGTGGTAGGGTGGTTAAGGCAAATGCGTAGTCATTTTTTGCTTGGTGTGATCGTAAGTGGTGTGAGCTGTCTTCTGTTTGGGTGTGACGGAATGCAATGTTGTGTTTTATTTAGATGTGATGGTGTTTTAGGTTTTCCTTAATTTTGGCTGTGAAAAATGGTTGGATGGCTGGGTGCGATGTTGATTCCCCTCAACAAGTACAATTAAGGAGTTTGTGGGTACGGTTTGGCTTGGCTCTATGGCAGGCATGGGTGCCTTTGTAGGGTGTGATTGTAAGTGATGTGAGTTGTGTTATGTTTGGCTATTGCTTCTACCCGTTTTCGGGATAGACATGCTTTGGCTATTCAATTTTTACGGTCTCATTAGGGTTGTTGTGTCATTGTTGAATTTTGGCTCCGCTTGATTTATGCGTTTTTTGAACAATTAAAATTGTTGAACTTTAGAATTACAAAAGGGCATGTGATGATTGGTTTAAATATGTCTATAGAGAATTGATGAAAGATGAGATTAATTGTATCTTGGATGGGTAGCTTACAAAATTTCAGATGTAGGATCCCAAATATCAAGTTTCTAAGCACAAAATATAGAAATCCTAGAGAGAGAAATATCTAGAGAGAAGGTAGAGAGAAGGAGGAGGGTTTGGTGCTTCTAGAGAGAGAGAAAGAGAGTTTATTATGAAGGCACACTGTAAGGTCTAATATTCAATCCATTTCCCAACCATATTGTTGTCCTAATTACTAATCCATATAACCAAACACTTAAGCAACCATGGAAGAAGAAACTTAGAGAGAGAGAGAGAGATGTAGAGAGAGAAAGTAGAGAGAAGAAGGAGAGAGAGTGGAAGGATGTTCTTACCAAATAAAAACAACCAACTCCCTCTCCACATGAGGAGAGGGGTATATATAGGCTACCATGTATAGGTAATGACTAGGGTTAATGAACTTGGACAGGGCTTGGCTTTGGTTGGGCTTTTGGCCCTAAATGTGGACGATATTAGTTTAAAGTCTAAGCCCGTGCTCCCAACTAGCATATTACTTACAATACAAAGTTCCTATCACGTAAGACCGATGCTAAATATGACGACCATTACATTTCTTGTTTAACTTTGATAATTCTAAGGCTAACAATCTCCCCAATGGAATGGTCATCTCTATCAAGAGTTTGACTTTATAAGCTTTGCCTTTTTCTGGTTTTGTGTCTTTGTCTTGAACTTTGTTGTAGTAGACTTTGATCCTTCATGCTTTGTGATCTTTGATCTTGAGCCTTCTTATTTTGACTTTTAGTTCTAAGGTCTTTTGAATCTCCTTGTACTTGAACCAACATAATCATACTTTACATCATCTTGAAATCTGGCTAACAATCTCCCATTTGACCTTTTAAGGTTAACAATCTCCCTATTTGACTATTTGTCCTTTGAAGTTCTTGTGCCAATTGTATATGTTGGGAAAAGGTCTTTGACTTTCTTGATTGGAGCTTTCTCACTATTACATTCTTTAGAATTTGATGATGATATAGTGACTTTGGAGCTTGAGTATGAGTATGTGGCCATGAGATTGACTTTGCTGGATTCGAGGTATTTTAAGTTACATGCATGTATAAGGGTTAGTAAATAAATACAAATGATCTCTAGCTTTAGGTACGTATAAATAATATATAATAATATACTACTTATATTAACCAACCCTAATCAAGTGACCCTTGATAAGGTTCAAAGAAAGAAAATCAATGAAATCTGAGTAGTATATGATATTCCCGGGTCGTTTATCCCCAACGAGGAATGCAATGGAAAGTCGAGAGTCGGTTTGATATTTGATGTTTGAATTCAACAAGATTTTTATTGGTTTTCTAAATCTACGGGAAAAATAATGTAATCTACACTAAAAGCAATTAAGGCAACACAAATTTAAACTAAAAACGCAAACGGGAATCCTAAAAACGTGACTTAAAACCCTAATTTATCAAAATTAAATCCTAAAATGATCTTTTTAACTTTTATAAGTCCTAATTGACTAAAATGCAAGAACTAAGAAAACTAAACCAAAAACGAAAGCGATTTAAGCTTAAAAACACGAAAAACGTGAACGAGATTCAATCCCGTTCTTTAAAAAACTAAAATCTAAAATTTCAACCCTACGAAAGCAAATCTAATTTTCCTAAGTCCTAAATGATAAAAGAAAATTTTCTAAAAAAGAATTAGATTTTTTTGACTTTTTTATAATTTATTATGAATTAAAAACGATTTTAATGAAATTAAATGATTAAAAATACTAAACTAATTATAAAAATTCTGAAAAAATTAGCAAAAGTAGCTTGAACAAAGCTTATCCTAAGAAAAATAAGCTGGGTAAAACAACTTATCAAAATAAGCTGTTAAAAAATGCAAGAAAATACTTTAAGCTATGAAGAACCTAGGAAAAATACAAACTTGGACAAAAAACTTATATATAAGCCGTAAATAAGCCAAAAACTTCTGAAAAGCTTAAGGGCTAAAAAGGTTATAAAAGAATAATGTGTGCAAACTCAAACAGAAAAGACCCAAGGGCAGAGTGGTGAGTGTGTGTAGTGTTAAAACGTTTGGTGAGTGGGGTTGAGGTCCCGAGTTCGAGCCCTGCTCACTTGGGACTTCCCCCAACTCCCAAATATTTTTTATTTGCCATTTTTTTACAACTTTTTAAATAAGCAACATTTGTGAAAACAAAATTTTTAAAACTTAACAATAAGCTCAGAAATAAGCTCAAAAGTGACAGAATGCTAAAAGCTTAAAAAGGTAAAACTGTTTGCATTTTTTAGCACAAATAAGCAACTACAAAGATAAATAAGCAAAAACAGGTAAAAAGCTATATCTAATAAGCATTAAGGAACATAAATAAGCACAGAAAATAATCTAAACTAAACTTAAATGACAGATTCTTAAAAAGGCTTTTTAACTTGAAAATTTTAAACTAAAAATGCATTAAGCTCAAAGAAGCTCTAACCTAGATAAAATAAGCTAAAACAGAGATAAACCTACACCTAATAAGCAAATGTGAACAAAATAAGCCAAGGAAAATAAGCAGAAAAGCATAGATAAGGCAAATAAGCACTTTGGCCAAAAACAGTCAACCAAACAGCCTAAGGGGTCACTTTTGGGCTTAATTTTAAGCACTTAAATGGATCCTTATGGCTTAGTGGCTTATATGCCCTTAAAGCTTGAACAATAAGCTACAATAATCAACATTTAAAAAGGAGTTTGAAATTCATTTAAGCTATTAAAAGTACACTTGAAAAGGCCTACTCACACAGATTTGAAAGCTTTTTGGTTTTCTTTTAAAAGACAAAGGGCTTTTGCAGCCCAAATTTTAAGCTAGTAAAATAAGTTAAAAATTCAAAATAAGTTAAAACAGGTTGAGACTAGCTGGTAATGAGCTTATGCTCAAAATTTCAAACTCTAAAAACAATTTTAACTAACTTAATTTTGAAAATGAAAAAGGACTTTTAACTTAGAAAATGAAATCAAGAAAACCATGACAGATTTTTAACTAAAACACAAATGCAAAAGCACACTTAACTAAGGCTATTCTACTGCATTTCTACACATAAAACATGTATAAAGACACACTAATACTTACTAAATCAAAATCAAAACAAACAAGCTTAACTACAAACTAAAAAAAACTCAGATTCAAAGTACTTATACAAGTCACTTTAAAACTTAAAATTTTCACTTTAAAAATATTTAAAACAGATTATCTTAACTTAAAAGAGCTTGTTAAGGAAGGCAAAGTGACCCAAACAATTTTGTAACCAATTTGACCCATTTCATCTCCTGTCCCAAACACCCTCTTAAATCTTAAAAACTTGAAAATAAGCTAAAACAACGCATGACTTGCATAAAACTTGATCAAATAAGCATACGTAAGAACAAATAAGCATCAATAAGGCAGAAAAGCCCTTAAAAGCTAAAAATAAGCAAATGCATAAAATGGCATAAATGAAATTTTGCAACTTACAAAGGTCCAAATGCTTTGGTTAGGAACTATAAGCTTCCAAATCTGTTCCTTATCACCCTATAGCTTCCCAATAAGCACTAAACCCCATAAGCTCATCCTTTTTAAGCTTATCTTCCAAAAGCTCAAAATTTCCAATTTTCTTTAATGAAACAGTACACTCACAAAAAAGCTATTGTATGAGCTTTTATGAGTAAAACAGTTTCTATAAGCTTACGAGAGCTTATAGAATGGACTTGTGAACAACAATAAGCTTAAATGCATAAAGACAAAAAAAAGAATTTGCATAAGCATAAAACTAAAATTTTCGTTAAACTTTAAAATGTTACAATGCTTTGAAATGTAAAGACAGAATTTAAAAGACTTAAAACATAAATTTAAAACATTGAAAAGTAAATTACACTATTCTACTCCTAAGTTACTCTAGTTACTGTTACAATGAAAATTAAGCCCTATTTATATAGAAAAGCTTGCACAAAGGTGTGCTTCTTGTGTTTGTTGTGTGAGGAGAAACCAAGCCTCATCTTGGCCCTTTAATTTTTCTTGTTCACCAATCCTTTGCATCACAACCCTTGATTAATTTTGATGTCTACATGACCAATGAAAACCCATGGGATTGCCAGCGTGGATGTGTATTTATCTGGGGTGGGGTTCGTTTGAGATGGTGATAGTTTTGTTTGGTGGAACAGTGGACGAGGTGGGGGAAGTGACAGGGGAAATGAACAGTATGGCGGGAAATTTTGTTTTAGGGTGAGCAGGGTAAAGGTTTGGGTATTTGACAAGTTCAGCCCTTAATCTTGTTATATGAGTTTGCAAAGAAGGTCCTTTGTGGTGTAGATATTTGGGGGAGTGGCAAAAACAGCCCTTGAACTTGTATAACTTCATTGCAAAAATGGTCCTTTGAGGGACTAACGGTGTAGCAAGCATAACAGCCTTATAACAGGCTTGTTAAGTGGTATGTTGGGCTAGGTTTTGGGCCGGTTATAAGATGGGAAGGGTTTTGGGCCTTTTAAATGGATTATGGGCTTTTAAATTGTAAATAAATACTGATGGGCTGACCCGGCCCATTGACTCGGGTGCGGGTTGGCCCAATAAGATATTTATGCCTTCGGCTTTGGTTTTTTTGGCTTTGACTTCTCGGTGTTGACTTTGACTTTTTGTTTGACTTTGACTTTTGACTTTGGCTTTTCGCGCTCTTCACATTACCGTGCTCGGTTTTGTCGTTTTTGGCTTCGTTTTTCGTCCTTTTGTCGGATATCCATTTCCTGCACAATATGAGTGAAAACATACAAATACAATGTATTTTTGGTACATTTTTGGTCATTTAAGTCTTGTTTTAATGGAAAATGGTATGTGTAATTAAGCACATACCAAAATCCCTCATACTAAACTATTGCCGTGTCCTCACGCAATGCCATAAGTAAACACTTAAGAAAACCAAGAATCTCAATCCCTCTCGACTAATTACCTTGAAAAGTAGCTAAGTGTTTATCAAGGGGAAGTTAAAGAATCAATAGTGTTAGGTTTAAGAAAAAGACTCGGTCACCCCGTATATTTTCATATTTAGCATTACTCGTAGTTTTGTTAGTAATAGTATGATTTATGGTGTGGGCCGGGTCTTTACCCACTGTAAGCCCACACCATAGCCCGTTTTATGGGGCATTTTGTAAGACATATTTAAACCCTCTCCACACATGGAGAGGGTGTTGGAAGAAATCATTTGACACACACTCTTTAGTGTGTTTTTCATATATTATCTCCATCCTGTGTCTCTAACTTTCTCTCTCTAAGTCTTTCACCACCATCACCATGGTGGTGGTCGGCTGGTTTTCCGGTCGGCCACCCGACACCATAACAACACCAACCGGATCTGAGATTATTTATATCTAACAATTGGCATCAGAGCCTCGGTTCAATCTTGGGTCGGTTACATTTTGTGTCCAGTTGGTTTCGTGTCTCACTGGCACTGTTCATTTTGTTGTCACTGTTACTGTTCACATCCCGGTTACTGTTCATATCACAGTTACTGTTCATGTACTGTACACGCGATTACTGTTCATCATGTTTTTTTTTTGTAAAAAAGTCATGGAAATGGTTGTGTGTTGTTGTTATAAGTATCTGCTATACTTTGTTACTTTTTCTTGGTGCGTAAAAGACATGAAATAGATGAAGCATATCTGGGTTTGTTATCCCTTTTTCTTGGTTGCGTTTTGACCAAAAAGATAATACACAGATCCAGATTTTAAGAAAAAAAATATACAAAAAGTACAAATTTTGCAGGTTGCATTTTGGTTCTCAAGACATTGGGTTTTTCCTCTCACTGCGTTTTGGTGTTGCGTTTTGATCATTGAAGACCAATTATCAAGAAAATAGAAACGTTATGCTGTCCAAATCTTGAAAATCATTGCGTTTTGTCTATGACACAAGACTGTGTTTTGACTAGCAAGAAAAGTGTTGCGATTTGCTTCATTGCGGTTTGCTAAACCACAACCCAAACCGAGTCAACTCGGTATTTACCGAGTTGACCCGGGTCAACTCAACGAGTCATGACCATGTCAAAAGTCAAAAACAAAAGAAAACAGAAATGAAGACGAGAAAGAAACATTCGAATCAATAATCTCAACCTCATCAACCAAATTACAACAACACTAATCTACCATTAATTACGTCACCTCATCAATAAATCCAACAATATCATACTGCCACATCATTCAATATTATCAACAAATCCAACTCCAAACAAATTCTATCCCATCTCCTCAATAGACTCGAACACAAAAAAAAAAATAAAAAAAAATCAATGATTTCAGATTTGTTTCATTCGTTCGTGTTGTTCAATAACTTCCATGACCTCAAAAGATCAAGAACATGATAAGAATACATCATCACAGATCTATTAGAAAAAAAATACGAAAATAAAGAAGACTTATAACAAATTTTTTTATAGTCTATCTTTGATTCGATCATTGACTCAAAACACACAATCAAATAATCCTACCTGAGACCCTCGTAAGGACCTTGAAGTCGTTGTATTGATAAGCTTTGAGCATTTAATTAATGAGATTTCAAGGTTAAAGGTTAAACAATGAAAGGACAACAACTTAATTGTTGTCCATTTCGAGTGGGTCTGTTACCATTCGTGGATATGAAGATGGATGAAACAAAGATTTATTTGTTGGTTGTGACTCATTTTGTGGGGAGCTAATGGAAAGATTAGACTAGCTGGTGATTGTTCGTTGTTATAAGGATGTTGTTGTTTTTCTTGTTATCGTGTTTATGTGAAGAGATAAGGGTGGAATTGGTTGAAGCAGATTTGGAAGAGATTGAGAGATGGGGGCGGAGGTTTTGATGTTTAAGAGAAATTAGGGTTGGTGTTAAGTCTATGAGTATTATTAGGGATTTTGTATTTATATCCTTATCTGGTGTAGGCTAAATTGTTATTAACAGTTAATGGGCTGGACAATTTCTTTGCATGCACTGATCGTGTAGAATACCTATTGAGCTGAAAAAGGGATAAGTTCATATGTGGCCACTAATTCGGACAGATATATGGGCTTAAGATTCGAAATTTATGAGCTTAAATCATATAATCAGAATTTGTGGTCTTTTTATTGTGCTACATATTTGGTGTTATTTGTTGGTTGATGGTTATAATCATACTCAAAAGTGACAAAGTGACGATATTTTCTAAGTGACGAGACTGGGTTCAATGTTTATAAAGAATCATGGAGCTTAAAATTTTAATGGCTAGATTTGGTAGTAATTTTTCTAAGTGACTACGGAGTCGATTGGGTATCACTTATTTGTGATTGAACTTGTATTTCACAAAGGCGTGTACTTATTTTATCTTGAAGTCAGGGTTGGTTGGATGCATGATTCTCAATGATAACTTGCTCGTGCTTAAGATTTAAGTTGAAGACTTGGTTTATCTAGTTTCCAGAAGTCGGGGTGGATGGTTGAAGACCTGGTTAACTATCACTTAAAAGAGTTACGTTGTAGTACTCAGTGGCACACGCAGAAGACGTTGTGGATAATTGCAAGAGGTGATGAATGTCTCATACTTTGGGAGGAGTATTGAGTACTTAGAGATTTGCTTGGAGCACAAATTCTCTACACCGTTCTTCCAACATTTTTGCAAGCTTAAGTCACAAGAACGGGAAATTCTACTTCAATTTCAAGTTTGGTATATCGGGTTTACTCCATCAGTGGTCACTTCAAATAGCCGACATAAAGGGTGGTAAAGATAGTAAGAGAGAGTTAATGAGTAGAGATTTGATCAGTAGTTGATTCTCACAGGATGCATTTGAGCTAATTTCATTCTTCTCACAAGATTTCAAGTACATGTGCGTATAAGGTGTTGCTGGTTCTGAGGTATCAAAACCAGCAAGGGGGAAGGAGACATACATCTGAATGCTCAATGGGTACACGTGACGAACTTCATACCTTATCCTTGTTTAAGGTCATTCCGGGAAGACGAAAGTCATAACCGCAGAGAAAATCAGTGTTGCAACGTGTGGCTTTTGGTGTATTATTCCAACTACGTGGGGGAAGAGATGTAAGAAATAGTTTCTCTAAAGATAAAAGAGGTACATAATTGTATGATGATTCATCAATTAGTTATCATCCTAGAGGGAGAAATATGTACATCCGGTACTTAGTTAATTTTTTATGTTACCGTTTCGATGTTACCGTTTCGACTACATAGAGGGAGAAATTGCGTACACTCGGGACTTAATTGACTTTGGTGTTGCAATTCATATCTGCACTTTCCCGGAGGGAGAAATGTATACATCAAGGATGCACAACAAGTTCACTTGATCGGGCTTTATAGAATATGCCGGATGTTAGTGCGCAGAGATGATTAGTGCTTCAACTTGTTATTTTGATGCTATAATTTCGACTTCATAAATGGGATAGTGTGTGTACTTCGGGTGCTTGGGCTTCATATAATGAGACTGGTGGCATCTCTTCAGCTACATGGGGGAAGAGTTTTTCCTGATACTTTTGGTATGCATTACTTCAGCTTTCAGCGGGAAGAAAAATGAGAAGAATTATTTAAGCGTGAGAGGATTCGTTGCTGATCCATTTGAATATACCCCTGAACTGATAATCAATATGCTTATTCTTAAAAGGAGCAGCAATATTTGATGTGGTGTGCTACTTATTCCGTTGTGCACTTAATTATTCTAAGCTTGAAAGAAAGCTGTGAAACTGCTCAAGAGATGATTGATCGTTTGGGGGGAAGCTATGAAAGTTTTTAAATAAAGAATAAGTGGCATGAATTAGGGGGAAGCTAATTCAGAAGCTTCTCCTTAACCAGAAGTGTATGGGTTACTCAGTTCGTGCCTAGCACAGTATTTCTCCTACAAGGTACTACAAAGATGATTCTTAGTGGAGTGCAGACTTGAAGTCAAATGAAAAGCAGATTCTAGAAAACTTCGACATGACCAGAAGTGCAGGAAAATGAAGTTTTTCAAGACTTGCAACTTATTCAGAAACTTCGAGATGACCAGAAGTGTATGAAGAAAGTTGTGCCTTCAAGTAGATCAATGGCCACTGAAGACATCATCAGCATTGGAAGCTTCGTGGAAGTTCTTGTTCTTAATCATTATGTACCTGTTAGGAAAATATTAGGGAAGCTATCAATGCTTCAAGATGAGGAGGCTCAAAATAAGACGAATATTCAGGAGCCTCGAATGCCTTGGTAGTGGAAGTTTAAGAGATGTTGACTACAGACTTCTACAACGAACTGAATGACATCTTCATTTCGGTATTCAGGTCCACATGATTTTCCATTTTCATAAAAAGAAAATACAAAAATATAAAACCTACAAAAACCATAAAAATCAGAAAATAGAAAATACCAAAAATATTTTTCAAGACATGTCTTTTGAAAATCGATAACATTTACGGATCTAGAAATGTCATTCAATAATGACACGGGTCTTTAAATGAAGTTCGAGCAGAAGTTCAAACAGCTTTTCAAAACATGTCTATATGGTTTGCAGTTATTTCAGACTGCAACCCGGTCTTCAAAATGAGGAAAGCACGTCGCCAAAAAGACGGTTGTTCCTAACAACGGGTGATTAAGTTCTCCCGGGCATGGATTACGTCATATCCGTGCACCCTCGATCTAATGTACGCTTCAGTGCATTATTTCTTGATAAAGAAGAGAAGTCTTCTTTTTAACCAAATAATTTTTCTTCTATGATTCTTCAAAAATTATTTGTGTTAACCATGGTGGAAAAGGTGTTGTCTTTCAAAACTTAATCAGTCATCTAAGTCTCTCATCAGAAAAAGATTTTTAAAAGAATTTTCTATCACTCAAACAATGTCTACAGCTCTTTAAATAGAAAACGGGACATTATTTGAGGGGGAGAAATGTGCTAATAATTCTTTCAAAATGATCTTTTTGAATAGTCAAGGAGTAAACAGAAAAGGTTTGACAATAACTAATCATGATTTAAAGGGGAGTTAAGTAATTTTAACTCATTTAGATTTTAGATGTTATGTGATTCAACCTTTAGGACTTAGAATGAAACATGTGGCAATTAGGTACTTACTTCGTTTAACGTACATCAGAAAGGTCCTAAATTGCCATTGGCATAAGTTTTATAACCCGAACGATTTTTTTCTCAAAATTATTGATTTCATAAATCAAGTTCGGGTTAATCATTTGAAAAGTGTTCAAATCAAATCAGAATCAATTTTCGACACTACAAACAGATTTTCAAGAAATCTTGACCACTCGAATAATTACAATAGATCTTTAAATAGAATACGGGTCTTTGTTCGAGGGGGATAAAGTGTTTTCGAATTATCTTCAACATGTCATGGTAATTATATGGAAAAAGTTTTAACTTAACAGACAATAATTTGAGGGGGAGTTTTAACTCCAAGGGCTTCATTTGTCATAAGTTGTTAACTTTAGAGGCTTAAATATAATTTCAAGACTAGTGGCTTAGGCTTATAACTACATTCGATCAATATTGCCAACACCTCATAGTTTTAAAATGCTTAGGTTTGTTTGGAAATAATTATGTAGTTTTAGAAGCCTTGAAGTTGAAGATATGTTTCTGATTCGATTAGTATTTCCCCTATCAGTTAATCTCTAAGCTTACTTTCAAAGGAGTAGAATGTATTGTCAAAAGAGGTACACATAGGTTTGATAAGTATGATGATACCTTTAGATAGTCATTATCCTGCAGGAAGAAATGTTTACATCCAAGACTTAGTTGACTTAGGTATTATCATTTCGGCTATTTAGAGGGAATAATTGTGACATCCGAGACTTAGCTAACCTTGGTGTTTCAATTTATATCATCACTATCTTGTAAGGAGAAATACGCTCATCAGGGTCTTAATTGACTTTGATGTTATGGTTTCGAATTATTTGTGTACTTCGAATATTTGTTGTGTCTTCTCAAGAAAGGATTGCTGGTTCGGGGGAAAGCTAAGACAACTTCCATCTGGAGAGTATCGAGACGGACTACAGATTGCTAACATGGACAAACTGACTATGCCACTTTAAGTTTGAATATTTCAGGTCCTGTCTCATACACAATCTTGTACATCAATAAGTAGTGTGGTAATCAGTGTTATGTGTCAGTTTAATGAATTTTTCATGAGTTTCTCGTTAAACTCCAAATAATTTATAAACTCATCATAACTGACACTAACAGAGTCCCTCATTAATTGAGGGGGAGCATTTATAGGTTCCAATATCGGCTTGTATTTAATCAGACCACATTTTCTCCTAAATTTTCTAACATATTTAAATCAATTGAGATCCTAAATCTCAAAGGGTTTGAAATTTTTGATCAGGGGAGAGAATGTGATTTAAATATTAAATCTGATAAAAGTGTGATCTATTAAGACTCAAGCAGGTACTCCTCCCTCCATGTGCCAAACAATTTCGAATATCGACGCACATGTTGAGGGGGAGCAGTTTCATGAATCAAAACAATCAAGATACAATGGCTTTGATATCTATATCACAAGTACCTTGATTGATTTTCAAATGGTTTTATGGCGAAGGTGAACTGTACCAAAAGACCGACCCTGTAATTACTTTATCGGAGTTATAAGGATGGTAAGGTTAGGTACTCGTTCCCACGATCCCGCCAGAGCCGGAGGGATCTACCCAGGGACAATCCACTAGTTAGTGTAGAAGGGACAACTCCACTTGGTAGTGTAGAAGTCCTTAGGTATGATTACAAAAGGAGTAATGTGAGAATAAGGGAATAGTGCGGACTGAGATGGAGCTAGTACTAGAACATACCCAACAAGGTACTAGTAATGAAGTCTCGTAGCACTGTTTGGGTTGAAGACATGAAAAGGAAATGTTAAGATAAAGGGTGAAAGAAGCAGGCCTCCTTAACATTAGGCAGATACCGGGTCAATACCATATGCTGTCAGAATCACTGGTTGATTGCTGACATTGAAGATACGTATTAATGGACCCAGTCGAATACGCGGTACAACCCTCCCTAGTCCAATCAAGATCACTTAAAGGATTCTAGTTTCATTTCTTACGGAGATAAATACATTTCTATCGTCTCTCCTCGAGTTAGATGATATTGAAATGGGTGGCAAGTCTGTTCTACTCCAGCTCCGACTACAAAAAACAAATAAATGCACTTATTGATCTAGAGCCATGAGATCATCCATAAATCTTGTTAGGACACTAATACAAACTATGCTTGCTCATCACACAATGTGATAACAAGTAAAGATCTTAAGAGTCCTACTGCATTATCCTCCCCTGGTTTTGCCGAACTTCGTGTGATACGAAAGTACTCATCAATGAGATGGAAAATCCTTCTAGAGCCAAACATCAACAAGCTCTTGGTAGGTGACATGTGAGATCCTCTTGATGAGTGATAAGATTGTGATAACTGCGAAAGAAGTATGGTGCGATTCCTTATGATCAAACGTGTTCAGTATATGAATGGACGAGTGTTTTTGAAAAACAATTTCCGTGTGCTCAAAAACTGATTTTCGAGCACAAGTGACTGTTGTTATCCTTTCAAAACTTAGTGTCTTCTCACGAAATTTGTTTTTGTTATTAAAACTTCGATAGTGTCACAAAAACTCTTTCTGAGTGACTAGCCGACTGATTTTCAAATCAATTTCTTGTTTAAATTCGGTAGGTTTTAATTCACTGGTTCTCTAATTCGTGCTTTGTTACTTTGAGATGCTCCAGTTTAAGACGGCTAGCGAGCCTGGAAACCCTGTCTAGGAGAAACACTAATTCTTCGAATTATACCAGATCACGCAGCATTATACTTGCAAACGGGGAACCGTGGTTCTTGCACCTTATTCAACGGAAGTGAACACAGACACTTTTCGTTTGTTTTTTACTAACGTATACTTGCAAGGAATTCCCGAAGGTAGCAGCTGCGGTCAGAGAATGTTCAATTCTCCAACCCCTATGTTCACACACTTTCATATTCCTAAAATAGTCATACGTGATAGCTGAAAGACCTACAACACAGCTTCCGCAACTCTGATGCTTGCTATCATGATATTTCTTTTTTGTTTTTTTTTCAGTAAAGGTGATGACTTGCTGGGGTCCGAAGGTCACAACAATCACATGGAGCAATAATTCACTACAAGGTTTGATTTAAGAGATTTACTGTGGGATGATGATATCAAAGAAGCTTAAGATAACACACAGTCAAAAGGAACTAAGCTCAAAGATCACTACATTATGTATAAAGAGATTAATGAATGAAGAATCAAAGAGTGCGAGCTGAAGTCAAATGTTTAAGACTTAAAATGCTAGAATTCATATTGTATTTTCAGAGGTGACCTCCCTTAGGGGGAGATTGTTAGGTTTAAGAAAAAGACTCGGTCACCTCATGTATTTTCATGTTTAGCGTAGCTCATAGTTTTATTATTAATCGTATGATTTATGGTGTTGGGCCGGGTCTTTACCCACTGTAAGCCCACACCATAGCCCGTTTTATGGGCATTTTGTAAGACATATTTAAAACTACATACCCCACAACACAAATAAACCCCACACACTCTCCACACATGCGAGATCGGTAGTTTGAAGAAATCATTTAACACACACTCTTTAGTGTGTTTTTCATACAAATTCTCTCCATACATCTCTCTCTCTAACTTTCTCTCTCTAACACCACCTCCATGGTGGTGGTCGGCTAGTTTTCTAGTCGGCCACCCGACACCATAACAACACCAACCGAATCTGAAATTTTTATATCTAACACACATAAACAAGTATAAGGCGATAAACATAATTAAACAACAACGATAAATTAAGCAAAGCCGAATTAAAACAAACCAAACATTATAATCTTCATTAACATGGCTAATACCCGAGGGTATTAGCCCACAATCATTGTTATTATTACAAACGTGATCAAGCAATTAAAAATTGAATGATTAAGAAAGTAAGAATTACACGATGTCTTCTATGGAATTAGGAGTAGTGCTCGACCTTGGCTGCTCTCCTTGGCTTGAGAAATTCGACTTTAGTTGTATACTATACAGAGAATGTGATATTGCACACTAAAACTCATTTTTGAGTCTTGTATTTATATTGTCTGAAATACGCCTAGATACGCCGTATAGGGATAAGTGGATACGGCGTATAGGGGTTAATTTCCTTGGAGTCCACAATAAGATCAAATAAATTAAGTTAATTACCATCAATCATATTAAATGCGTATCCATGACTGATGACCAGCTGTGCATACGGTGTATTGGTTGTAGTGGATACGCTGGATCGAGAATTGATCATTACGCGTTTCTTGTGCTGAGCTGGAGCTGATATGCCGTATCTTCATTGCAGGATACGACGTATAGGTGCCAAAAATAGTATTCTTTAAATGTTTTCGTTTAAGCCCTAGAATTGCGCCTTTTTGCTTCTTCTTCACAAGTGACTCCATAATTACTACACAATATAATCTTTAAGCAATTTAAGTTACAATATCTGCAGTAATTATATAAAAGTGGGTAAAATACGTAGGATAAATGATAGTAAAGTATGACGTTATTTGATGATATAAAATATCCCCCCACTTGAATCCTACTTGTCCTCAAGTAGACTTTAGAAAGATTTTGAAAATGTATCCCAAAAACGAGGTTAAGGATTTTTCTGTTAAGCATTCTTTCTTGTTCAAACCACATGTACAAAACCAAGCTCCTTACGAAATATTGGAAATGAATCACTCAGATCACTCAACTAATCTAGGGTGTATCATTTTAGTGGTACGCTCATTTGCTAGTTCGTGATTAGCTTCGTATCATAGGCTTGGCAAGGATACACATCTCCACCTCTAAAGCTAAGGAGTAACAAGTCAAAAGGTAAATTGGGTATTTATTAGAAGGCTCGGGTTTTTAATCATTCTTATTAAGATGAAGAATGATATAAGGTGTGGAGCTTCTGACTTTCACCAGAGGTCGTCATCAAACAAGGCAGCTGAGACATGAATACATGGCCGTATCGACGGAATAGACATCCATGCTCGTACACATCCTCATTCGAGTAGATCCTAAGGTTAGTTATCAGGAAAGGGAAGTAAAATTGTTGTTAAATAAAATAAACAAACAAATAGATTAAAGCCAACAAATAAGGTGCGGTTGCTAGTAACTTTCCCCGACCGTTCCATGACAAAGACTCGAACTTATAAACAAGCGTCTCGATCATAGATGACAATGACAACCTAAGTTGGCGTTCCCATAACGGTCAACTTCCCTTACATCCTGAACTTTACATACTTTTACAAAATAAGTGGTGATATCGGCCACTTTTTACAATACTTTACATCGTTGATTTTTGTGCGTATCAACGAATAATCGATCCTTTCAAATAATTTCATCGGTGTAAGCTCTATGAACCGACTATCTTTTTCATCATTCATATATATATATATATATATATATATATATATATATATATATATATATATATATATATATATATATATATATATAACAATACATCATAAATCTCGGCGTAATTTCACCGTCTTCATAATCATCATTTGTCCGGCTAATTTTCTCTTGAACTTTTCTTCTTTCGGACATAATACATAATTGTGAAAGTAGCAAAAACACACACAAGCGACAAAATTTCCCATTGCATTGCTGCAATTTTTGACCAATTACATAGATAGAGAAATTTTTAACTATGACATAGGAAACTACAAAAACTTTACACCGAAAGCGACTAACAACATTGATCAAATAGGCTTTAAATCTACACGGTAGGGCTAAGGTGTAAGGTGAAATGAAACCATTTAATTGTGAGGAATATATGAAGGGAATTGTCTCAGCAGATGTTCTAGGGGTATTTTACCTAAAAAGATGAGTAGCAAAAAGGGTTAACACGGGGGTAACTAAACCAGTGCAGTAGTTAATATTATGACATGTAAGCTTTTGTTTAATCCTAGAAATTTACAGTCAAGATGGTTACTCCCATCTAATAATCACATAGTACTCATTATTGAGGTTCAGAGTGATATACAGGCCAAGTTCTAAAGTCCACTAAATCACCGGCACACTCATATTTTTTGAGGAATTTTAGTAAGCACAATTGGAAACGGATAGTTAATTCTAACAATAGAAAATAAAGGTTTATTGTGCGTAGGTAATGTAAACTACTGATTTTCACAAAAAGCTATTGCTATTTTTTTTAAATTTGATCAATTTTTTAGTCATGTTAGCATTTTATTTGTGAAAACGAGGACAAAGTACGTTCTATTCTCTCATCCCTTCACTCTAAATTATACATTGTCCTAGTTGTATAGGGCAAACAGGGAAATAATATGGGAAAAGGAATTAGAACGAGGGAAACTCCTGATAGTTTGCTCTGATGGTTTTTCCTTTTTGGTGTTTAAGCAAGAAGAGTGTTGACAAGGCTTCAGAATCCCAAGAGACGGTCAACAGACTGGTATTTTTCTGGACTTATACATAAGTCGGTTTGTTTACGCAAGGGATCCTGCAGAAAAGTTATAAGACGTTTATGCAATTCGTGCATTCGCTAACATACAATACAAGAAAAACATTAAACACACTATAACTGTACAAGTTAAATTCGCCGTATCCCAAACCCCTAATATACGAGTAGTAAACCTGTGTAACAATTAAATTACTAAAATTTTTACTAATTTAAAAAAAAATAAAAAACTGATAATTGTCCAGACATGCATACGCCGTATCCAGAGGGGTTCGATTACGCGAACATACCGGTTGTCTCCCGGTAGCACTTTTGTTTCAGCTAGGTCTTTAAGTTTGTCTTTTTCTTTGTTTTTTGGCTCTTACTTGGTTCTGTGCACTGTCCACCCTTCGTCCTTTTTACGAAAGATATCGAGGTAGATGCTAGATACTCCGTTAAACAAGTTTGGTCCCAAGAGTCGCGTTCGATCGTGAGAATTCCCATAAATTCTTCGTTGTCCCCAATTGAGTACTTGATCACCTCGAATTTATTCCATCTACATCAATCCCTTATTTCCTTGGTTTTATTTTGCCAGAAGTGCGGTGCATCATTTTGAATGAAGTTTTCTGTTCCGCTATTGTTATCATTGCACTTCATATGGTATCTTTGGATACCTCATCGTTCTTAGCAGCTTGGTAGGGATCGAGGAATGGACTTGTGTCATGGTGATTTATAGGTTTGATTTGTCACAATCGTCATCACTTGACTCTCCATCATCAAACAGCGTAATATTGTCGTATCCCTTTCCCAAAAATTCCTAAGTGCATTTTTAGTTGCACTGCTCAATTTCCAAGGGTTTTTAAATTTTGAGCTTAGCCAATTCATAAATTTTAAGTGACATTCCCTAACGTTAGCATCATTTAATTTACTAGCACGGGATAGTGGGTAGTATTTGTAGAAGAATTTATCAACTATCTCCACCCATGAAGTGATCTTGGAATTTCCTTCGTTACCCACCACCGATGCGCTTCCCTGGTCAGAGAATATGGAAATGTCATGACAATTAGGTGTTCTATTTGACATTAGGGGTTTTATCCACAACCACCTAGAATTCAATTATCCTGGAGGATCATAGTATATGGTCAAATGCGTCATTTGTTTCAGCCTTATTGAAGGCGTTATTTCGTACCATCATAATCAACTCTGTGTTGATTTCAATTTTAGTATCTCCATTGGTTTTCGCCTTAGCGTGATTAGGATTGGTAGGGCAAGGTGTGGTATGGGTTTCATTCGGATTAGGTGCTGCCATCGCGATTCGTCAGACGATTTCCTTAAAATAAGCACAGATGATCAGTAGTAAGTGCTTTCATAGAAGAGAATACATGAAAGAAAAATAGAAAACCAAATATGAAATGATGGTACTGTATCAGATAACAAATACGTCATATTCTATTGATCAGTAATACGGTCGTTTGAGTTGTTGAATAGCAGTACACCCGTATGTGTTCACGAATACGTTCGTATTGTTTGGCAAGAACAAATCGACGTTAGGAGGATAAAACAACACGTTGTCCTGAGTAGAAAGTTAGATACGCCGTATCCAACTGGTGGATATGCCGTATCAAGTGATCAGTCAGAACAAAATACTATATAAAACACAATTAAATGCAATAAATTAAAGCACACAATTAAACTAAACAATTAGTTGTTAGAAATCAGAATTAATAATTTTACACTAAACAAGTTAAAGGTTAGAAATACTAAAAAGAATAAAGAATTTAAAACTAATCAATCCCCTGAATAGTGGGTGGCGCCAAATAACCTTGATGTTGTCATTGTATAGGTGTTATTTATGATTATCAGGTTTTACATTTATATTTAGCTGACTAACCTAAAGACAACACTTTAACAGGCAGAGTACCCGGTCAAGATGTAGCTTCGCGGTAAGTAGGGTGTCGAACACTAAGAGTGAGAGTTAACCTATTATTCTATCAGTATTTTATTCTATCTAGATTAGTCTAATTACTGGTTAAACCTATGCTATACATATTTACTAGAGGTAAAAGGGGGTTTTCAGCCTGAGAGACTGGCATAGGTTTATGGTGACAAATATCAATTCTAAGCACAATTACCACACAAAGCAAAAAACCACAAAGACAAAAGAGCGAAACGGGCAAATAATAGAAAAATGTAATTTAAACTTGTTAATTGATAAAATACTGGTTTGATTAATTAGTGCAATGGCTGCTTATCTCGAGGCGCATATCATTCTTAAGACTTAGACGGTACTTCTTTCTAAGACCTAGACACGAACAATCATGTCACGATTAACTCATCCGCATAAAGCATCTTATAGTTTAATTATAATCTAACATAGGTAATTAAATCAGTGGTGATCCTGTTAATACCTTAGCCCATCTCGAGCACTTTTCCAGCTATTGCTTGATGTGGTTTTCTACAACCGGTAGTCACACCACCAAAATCAATACCATTTTTTTTTATATAAATGAACAATATGGTTGGAAACAATTATGGGTACCTGACTGTCAACTATGCTTTCATAGTCATGAGTAATGGAGGTGTCATTTATGATCCTATTGGTCTGGGCATATAAAACACAACATGGAGAGCCATCCAGGCATCTAGGTTACTGGTTAGGTCTCCCTAGACCCAGTTGAATGATAGGTCGCATGTACAAGCACCTAAACAAGTATAAGGCGATAAACATAATTTAACGACAACGATAATTAGCAAAGCCGATTTAAAAAAACCAACATTATATTCTGCTTTAAACATAGCTAATACTGAGGGTATTAGCACACAAATCATGTCATTATTACAAAAGTGATCAAACAATTTAAAATCGAATGATAAGAAAGTTAAGAATTCACACGATGTTATTTTATAGAATTAAGAGTAGTGCTCGACCTTGCTGCTCTTTTTGCTAGAATTTCGAATTTAGTTGTATACCTATACAGAGAATGTAATATGCACACCAAAACTCGTTCTGAGTCTTGTATTTATTGTGTCAGAAAATGCCGGATACGCCTTATGGGGGATAAGTGGACACGAGTATTGGGGGTAATTTCCTTGGAGTCCGATGATAAGTTTCCAAATAATAAGATAATTACCATCAATCATATTAAATGCGTATCTTTGACTGATGAACAGCTGTGCATACGGCGTATTGGTTGTAGTGGATACGCCAGATCGGGAATTGATCATTACGCGTTTCTTGTGCTGAGTTGGCGCTGATACGCCGTATCTTCATTGCTGGATATGGCGTATAGGTGCAGAAAATAGTATTCTTCAAATGTCTTCATTTAAGCTCTAGAGTTGCGCCTTTTTGCTTCTTCTTCACAAGTGACTCCATAATTACTGCAATAATAAACTTTAAGCAATTTTGTACCATTTTCTTGCAATATATTATATAAAAGTGGGTAAAACTCATGGGATTATGATAGTATAGGTTTGACGTTATTTGATGTTATCAACGCCTCTGATTCTTTCTTTCTTTAGATTCGGAGGAGTAACTGCACTCAAATCAAGATTTTGTACCTCCTTAATACAGTTATGATTACAGGCACTTGAATCAAGATTTTGTATGCATTCATGAAGATTAGTAATATATGTATTGGAGCCATGTGGGGGTTCACTGTCAACCGTGGTTGTGCTAGAAGTGAATATATTTCTAGTAGGAACCCCCTAAGACCAACAGTTTTGAAAATTCTACCTGATGGTTTCCACCTAAGACAATATCTAGGAGTTATTATTTTCTCATGCACAGTGGAACTCTTTTTGATTGAAAACCTATGTCCTGTAGGGATCTGTCTTTCTAGTTTCTTTGAATTAATTATTTTCTTTAGGGTTTGTTTTGTTCGTTGTCTTATGGATGTACCTTAGCACGTGAGTTGACCTCATTCTGGAATTTCGTTACAACCATGTATCATGTTTTGCAATTGAAGAAAAATTTTTTGACATTGTCGAGCAACAAAAATCTTTAGAGTTAGAAAAATTTTAGAAATCTTAAACAGTGTAAGCTATGGGCATAGTCTTTGTCGATACACAATAGTCTTAGATGCATGCACAATTCCCTGGTTTTGGTTATTAACCTAGGTTTTGGTTTGCTTCCATCTTACTATGTGCTTTCTGATTTAAACAGAAGGCATCGTACTAGGTCTGAATTCATACCTCTTTCTTGGTCTTTTTCTTAGATTATCTAGGTAGTGATTATGAACCATGTCATTTGAAGGCTTATACCTAGATGAGCTAGGTGCAATCAGTGATGAGGTTTTGCAAGGCAATTCTCTTTCCTAGCAAATATTTATAGTGGACTGGTTTTTGGCAAATCATTGTTCACATCTACTTGGGAGCAATCATGGTTTTGAGATTATGGTCGTGAAGATTTAAATGCTGTCGGTTGTCTAACAATGGATTGGTTTATGAGTGGAGTTAAATCGGTTTCCCCAAGATTGTGGTTTTGAATACTTTAGTATTCTAACTATGTTCCTGTTCAATTTTCTTAAACTCATTTTTTAAATGATACTATTGCAAACCTTTTCCTGAAGTTGATCTTTGAATTCAGTGTATTTAGCATCAAAGATGTTGTCTGTTCCTATAGTCTTAGTTCCTTGTTTACTTTGATAGAATCATCAGATCTTTGTAATGCTTTATGAAAAGTCTCATTTTTTAAGTAATTAGCTACTTATGTTTCATTCGATATTATTATTTCAATACATCTATGTCATGTTTAACCTTGGCTTCATTTAACTTTTACTTTTGAAATTTGACCATGTTTCCTTCTTTTAAAGCTATTGATTTTGTTATTTAGTTCAAGATTACAAATGGGCTTCAATTCTTTACCCCCCCCCCCCCCCCCCCCCTACTAAAAAAACTCTTTATTGGAAATTTGAGCAACGGTCTTTTTGAGACAAATATTTTCAGATTCGATAGATTGATATGAGAGTTTAGTTATGTGGTTATCAGTTAATTGAGCAGGTAAAGTACGTATGTCATGACATTGTTTAACATTCTGGTCAACCTCTCCTTCATTATTGAATTCAGGTTGCTTAGTATGTTGTTGTCCTGTAGCAAATACATTATATTCAGCAGTCAATTTTACCTTAGCCATTGGCTCTTCATTATATATGGGTCTGATATCTGCATCATCAACATGTGTATCATTCCCTGATCTGCTGCTTGTATTATGCTCTTTTGATTTTGTCCCACTGTTTTCTGTGTTAACCAAACTAGTACCCAATGTTGTACTCGTATCAACCTTTCCCTCTGTTGTCTGCATCTGTCTTTCATTCACCATGCTGTCATAATCTATTTTATGCAGTGCTCTTTTATCAATCGACTTTTTAACATGTTCCATGTATTGGATCAGTGTATAATGGAATTCTCGAATCTCGAGTTGAGTGTATTCTAGAAACTACTTGCACTCTCGTCATTATAATATTATTAATCCAATTTAATTGTGACTTGATGAAGTCTGAAAACTATGTCTCAGAGTACTATTAAAGCAGCCATGGATACATCTCTTGAAATTCTTCTTTGTCAAGTTGCTTTTCTAGTTGATCCATGTTTAGGAACATTGTGCCTATGAAAGTCTCTATATCTTGACCAAAGAGTGTCGCAAATGCGCGTTTGAATCCACACTCGGTTCGAGTTCCTTTTAAGTCGTTGTTTGAAAGAAGCTTGAGGTGTAAATGAAGTAGTCGAAAAGATACCATGCAACTTTCTTTTGCTTTATCTTGCACTTGTTGCATTTTTTGTTCTTTTGAATTCGAACACGAAGATAAAGTATCTTTCGTTTCCAATTTAACGTGAATTGTGAAGTGATTGTTGTTGTAGATTAAGTTGGAAATCTAGTTCACGGGATTTTACAAGTCTTGATTAAACCAAGAAAACACGTGAGTATTTCGCGGGATTTTACTAAATCAAGAAGAAACCGTGAAAAAGATTGTGTGGTTGAAATCGGTGTTGTGTTGAAGAACTTAGAAACTTATTGTTAACGATTTGTTGAGCTTGGGGACCAACGGTTACTACACTTTGCAACTTAAATGATTAACGTTGATTAAAACACATCATGGATACGGTTGTAATTAAATCCCAGTTAAATGCTTAACGGTTGTTAATTATTGTTAAAGGGTCTACAGGGTGCTATAACAGTTTACTTTTGAGGGAATAACCAGGCTGTTTATAAGAACTAAGGACTAACGGTGTTAAAAACTATTTCAAACAATCGTGGGTTACATGAACAAATAAGACAGAAATCTAAAATTGTTTTGGAGTCCAGGGACTAAATTTGTCAAACTTGAATTTAGTTTTATAAAAACTAATTCCCCCTCCCCTCTTAAACAATATCATCTTCAACGTTGTATATATTAATATATAAACGAACATCTTTTTCTTCTCGCGGGTTCATGTGGTTATCGTCGACCAAAACCAAATACACTATGATGATCGTTGAAGGACCGCAATCATAATGATTGTCGTTAGAAGACCCGCAAACAACCGAAACTCGAAACCGAAAAACCCGAAACAAGTTGAAACAAACACGTTTAACCTTGTATGCTTATGTATAAAAATCGGCCTAGCCTTTCTATGTTAAATGCCATGTAAAGACGTATAAACGCCTAAGCAAAATGTATAATATGACCTTGTTCTTGTTAAGTTTAAAATCGCCATATGTTGTACGTATAAATCCTATTTGCCTTAGGATATGTTAAATCGCCCCCACCTTGTACAAGTATAAATCGTCTTAGACTTATTGAACTTTGTATAAATCGCGTTTGTATAAGCGGCTAGGATAGAAACAATAAATGTACTAGTACTATTTCTTGTCTTTGACATAAAGCAACAAAACGTCGTTGTCTTGTTTCAAACTGTGGACCACAAGATAAGCCACCCAAAAATCTATAAAAAGCTAGAGAATAAGCTTGATGAACAACAAGAATAAGCCCAAAAAAAAAACTTTAATAAGCTGTGTTGAACTCAAAGATATGCCACGGAAAAATATACAACAATAAGCAACACAAAGTATTTGTTAAGAAATGTTTGATGTTATTGTTTGAAAATAAGCCAAAAACCAAAATAGAGAAAATAAGCCCGAAAGAAAAGGGCTTTTTGAATAAACTAAAATAATCAGTAATTAAGACCTAAAAAGCTATCGGTTTTGAAGAGCAAATAAGCCACGAAGGTAACTACAAATAATCTATAGAAACAAAGCGTGAGTATTGTTTTCAACTACTAACCAGCTACAACATGGTTTGAAAAGAAAGAAATTCAAAGCTTTAAGTTTGAAAACACCAATTAAATAATGATATGACGAGACCTATGTGGCCAAAAATAAGCACGAACTATAAGTTTATAATTGAAATTCATCCCAAAATAAACGTCAGCCCAAACTGTATAACCACTATCTAAAACGGCAATCTAAATAATTTGCTACTGATGATTTAATAAAAAATGAGCTAAATAAGTAGAAGTAAAAAATAAGCCGAATCGTTTAAGCTAAATAAGCAAACCGAATAAGCTACGTAAACTACAAAATAATCACTTCTCTTCACCATGATGGAACCAAGAATAGATAAAGAGATGAGGAAGAATTTTAAAGAGATGTTTAGAGAGAGAAACTAGAGAGAGAAAAAGAGATGTTGTATCTTGCATAGTGTGTGAAAACAAATAAGAAACATCACCTCCCTATTCTTTGGGAGAGGGGTATATATAATTATACATGGGCCGGCCTTTTTGGGCTTGTTGGAGACGAATGATATTTGGTCATGGTTCGGGCTCAGGTTTACTTTGAGACTTAGTCTGAAACACGTACTATAATTAGATTTATTAAACGAGTCGATTACGTTTAGCATATTACGAAATTACTATAGTAAAAATGCGATTGCCTTATTTCGAATTGATATTTTCAGGCTAACAAAAAGTTTGACAACAATTCATGTATATATGGCACAATATAAGTATTGTCTAAGTCATACACCCCGTCTAGTAGTGTAGATGTCTTGTTTCTCTAAATACAGTGGTGCCTTATCCCCTCCGTATCGAAAAAATGTTTTCGTTGTATCTTGTCAATAAATTCTTCCTCTTTTTTCCCTTTTAATACAACAACATCTGAAATCCGCCAGCGCACGGACATTGGACTTTCTATTATACAGATACAATTTCTTATACCCATCAGGATCAACATTAGGGTCGGAAATTTCTACAAAAATATATATAACACCCCGTGTTTTAGGACAATGTATGACGTTAATAAAGTCACCATTTATTTTTAGTATTGTACGCGTTTGTTTTTAATGGAAATCGTTACGTTAAATATCGAGTATGCTCAAAAATGATCATTCTATGTAAACGGGCATTAAAACAATTAAATGTTTACTCAAGAAGTGTTATATGATTATTATGAGGATAATTAATAACTTTGTTCATTCTTATTTGATTGGCTACGTAAAATGTTACGTTTAGCGATAAATAGCGTTTTGGCATTCACGAAGCCACCTAACCTAACTCCGCTAAACGTAATTCACCACGATTCATACCCAATACCCAAAAATAATCAATATTAAATTCACATGGAGAGCCTATGTGGACCGAAATTTTCAAGAGAGCCAAGAGATATTCAACTTGCTAAAATAATCTAAGTTAGAAAGATCCTAGGTAACCACTCTTACACATGAACCACTGGCAAATGAAACCTGAGCAAGGGTTATAAAGATGACATGGTTAGGTTAGTTAGATATTTTGACTATAAATAGCATGCATGCACTCTTTCTTTCATAAACACTTAACAAATAATCACAAAACCTCTTTTGTCTACCTCTCTAACCAACCGCTCTAAACCCATTTATACACAATCATACTTCGATTTTCTTTACTTATTAGTGTTTACATATCATACTTAAGGTATTCTAAGAAGAATTGAAGGGTTGGTTAAGCTTTGAAAGGGTTTTAACAAGTTATTGCAAGATTAGGGTTTCAAACCTAATCTAGGGTTTATAAGCTTGTAAGCTTTGGTTTTAAGTCTAAACACGGGTTTAGCATTCATTTCTCATCTCATACATCATCCCTAAGGTCTTCCTAATTCCTTCATACTTTTATTTATTATGATTTTATGTGTAATATGTTAATTATGGCTAAATCACCACTAAGGACTTTTTAATATGTAAAATGAGTTTTCACTTATGTTTATGAATTTATGCACTTATTCTTATGTCATATGGTTATATATATCATGGAAAAATGAATGTAAAAGTATGTTAACATATGGTTTAAGTATAAACATGTTTAGGTTAAATTAGGGTTTTATAAGGTTTCTTAATCTTCACATATGAAAGTAATGAAATAAATTGTTAAACTTGTTACATGACTTTATATAGACTATGGATGACTCTTGGACATTAATATAAGTATCACATAGGTTACACTATAGTTATTAGGGTTTCTTAATAAACCTACTAGTTGAAAAATACTTTAACATTAAAGCCTTTCTTCATAAAATATACACTTGGATAATAAAGGGGTGTATAATTTCGACACTTAGACAGTAGGTTTTGACTTTTTATAAAAATAATACGCCTCATGACGATTCCAAAATGTTAGAACTCAAAAAACCGAAGTTATAACAAAAGATAACGTTAATTACACGGAGTTTGACTATATATAACTTTTATTAAACTATTTTTATAAAAGTTACAATTAATTATGAAACTAATATTTTTGATACATCTTAAAATATGATATTAACTTTTTTTTACGGATCGTACTCTAAAGAATCGCTAAAAACGGATCTATAAGAATAAACTACGACTTTTACGATCAATTAAAGTTTATAAAAAGTTATTTTTATAAACTACTGAATATGTAAATTCACTATCATCAGTGGGATTAACTTTATAAATACTTATACATCTTTTAATAACAAAGACGTACTCGAAGGAATCATAAAAACGGGATTTAAACGAATAAGATATTCGATTACAAGTTTACGCTATTAACTAAAAAACGACAAATCTAGCTGTTGTGACAGTACAAATTACAATTCACACCAGAATCTTAAAAACTTAAAAATGTAATTTTTAGATTCTCATCGTCTTACTACGAGAAGTGGACGTATGAACGCGAGCAACGGACTTAAAACGACCAAATTTAGGTCATTTGTACGAAAAGTATATTTATATAAACGTTTTCACTTCTAAATATTATTTTTACTAAATCGTTTAGTCGGTGATTATGCTATATAGAATATGGATGTGTTATCAAAGTGCTATATTATTGGGAGTTTCATAATGAGGCCTCTTCGGATGGCGTATCGACGAGTTGTTGGATTTACGATTTAAAGTGTCATAACTCCTCGTACGTCATGTCATGACCTCTTTAATTATGATAGCCCGAACGATAGTACGATGTAACAACTATAAGATTATATTCAATGTTATTAATTAAAGTACTCGTACTTATGGACATTTATTTAATTAGGTTGCTTATAAACATTTTGCGTGACATTTTATCTGTGTTTTTTTGGACTTTCTGTACTTTAAGGTGAGTTCATCAGCCCCACTTTCTACAGTTTTACTGATTTACTATATTTGGGGTGAAAACATGCTTTGTTTTATAAATTGGACGCAAGTGTTTTAAATATATTGATTATGTGTTTGACTAAGTAGCGATAAACCATCCTGAGCCTATTATCATGAACTCTGTCAATGCTTAGATGTATAGTTGTTAAATGCATTATATGAGCGCGAATGTAATAAATAGATCTATTGGGATTAACATCCCCGTTTGGGTGTTAGCTATTCACGGGAACGAATGTTGACCATGTCGGATCTTTGGTTGTTGAGGGTTACATATCTGTAAGGGCAAAATAACAGCTAAAATAGCAAATATAGATTGTGTTCAGTGTCATGAGCTTGTGAAACTCAGTATCTGCGTTTTGTGATTGTTGGCATATGTTGTAACATCCGGAAATGTCTTGCAGTCCTGCATAATTTTAAATAATAAACCTATGAAATTCACCACATTTTGTTGACGTTTCTAAGCAATGTTTCAGGGGTCAATAGGCACGAGGTGCCATAGGATGCTTTGGATTACATTTTTGGATGCCACGCTTAAAGATTTATGTGATATATTTGGGAAATGTTTTATTGTCTTTTGTAATATTAAACATGGAACAAGTAAAGCTTTATGCTTTGTATTATGTCTTAATAATTAAATCAAATGTATCAATTTAACGACTTTTTGTGGCGTTCTTTATATAGTTCTTGTGCTGTTGAATCTGAAGAACACGCCCAGGATTCCTTATGTCCGCTTGAGGACCCAATTTAGGGGGTGTTACAGATTAGGTATCAGTGCCAAGGTTATAGAGACATGTCAAAATGTTTTTGCTGGACTATAACCGTTTTCAAACATTGCATACATACAAAAGGGTTTTTACGGGGTATTCATATATAAATTGTTGCATTAGTCGGTTAGGCTATATACATGCATAATTGATATACGTGTTTATAATATATTACGTATATAAGGATAATAGTCTTATATTAATATACTTATATAAGTCACTTTTGATTTTTCAGTTTCGAGCATGTCGGATTCGGAAGATTCTACAGTTACGTATACTGAGATACCCAGCCCATATGAGGACCTATCTGACATAGGATCACCAGGAGCCGAAGGACCTATTTTTCAGGATCCACCGTCTCCAGATTACGTGCCTGGCCCTGAGGAGCCAGAGCAGGCACCACCTTCACCTATCTATGTACCATTTGTTCCGGAGCCTGTTTACCCAGAGTTCTTACCAGAGGACGATGTCCTACCGGCTGAGGAGCAGCCATTGCCTATTGCTGCCTCACCTACTACTGAGTCACCAGGATACATTCCTGAGTCCGATCCTGAGGAGGATCCGGAGGAGGATGACGAGGAGGATCCTGAGGAGGATCCAGCCGACTATCCTGCTGACAGAGGAGACGACAGGGATGATGAGGAGCCATCTGACGATGATGATGATGATGATGCAGAGGAGGAGGAGCACTTAGCTCCTGCCGACCCTGCAGCTGTTGCTTATTCAGCTGACCAGGACCCATACCTTGCTTATCGCGTCACGGCTAGGATGTCCATCCGACCCCAGGGCCAGGCACCCGTTCCTCTACGGGGGAGTTGCTGAGTGATTGTTGCCTTTCCTACTCCACCCCCATCACATATCTCTCAATACTCATAACATTCCTCAGATACCCTCTCCACCATTACCTATACCATCACAACCACCAATAGCCCTACATATGTTGAGGGATGATGTAATTGTGAATTACATTATGTGAGCGCGAATGATATAAATAGATCTATTGGGATTAACCTCCCCATTTGGGTGATTACCTATCACTAGGAACGAACGTTGACCATGTCGGACTTGGATGTTTCGGGTTACAACATTTGTACGGGCAAAATAACTGCTAAAATAGCAAATATAGGTTGAGCTTCAATGTCATGAGCTTAGTGCAACAATAATCTGGTTTTGTGATTGTTGGCATATGTTGTAAACATCACGTGAAAGTCTTGCGGTCCTGCATAATTTAAAACTAAACCTATGAAATCACCAAACAATTTTGTTTGAGTTTTAAGCAATGTTTTCAGGAGGGTCATTAGCACGAGTGATGCCAAGGATGCATTGGATTGTGTTTTGGATTGCAATGATTAAAGGACTTAGAGCATCAATTTGGGGAAATTATGTCGTCTTTTGTAAATATTAAATAATGAACAAGTATAGCTATAAGCTTTTGACATGTCTTTTATTTAAAATCCAAGGTATCAGTTTAACGACTTTGTGTCGTTCTTTATATTTATCTTGTGTTGTGATCTCAAAAGTAACATGCGGATCCTTTATTCCGTGCGACCCATTTTGGGGGTGTTACGATGGTATCAGAGCTGCTGTAAGCAGGACTAGGAGGCAGAGGCTGTTAGCAGTGGGGTGCGACCTTAAAGATAGTGAGAGCTCAAGGATAGATGACCGAGCTTCAGAGCAGCAGGATGCTAAAGGATCCTGCAGAGCCAGAGTTCCAGAGGAGGCGGTAGCAGTTCTTAGACGGTGTTATGGCTGTAGCTACTGTCAGTCTGTTAAGATTTATGGGTTATCCAGTTGCTGACTGTATAGAATCTTTTGTTTTGTCTAGCTACCTGTAGAGATTTTTTTAGCTTACTTTGTTTTAGATCTTTTGTTCATGTATCGGCTTCTTTGTTTAGCCTACTAAGTATTACGAGTATATCTCGGCTAGTATGGCTTTAGGTTATTTTGTCTTGTAACCTAAGTGTTGTGATCGTTTGTATTTAAACCAATCATGTATTATTTTCCCAAGTTATATATGAAAAGGTTGGATTATGTTTTTTTTTATGAAATCGAATTTATTGTGAATAAATGTCGATTTGTTAATTTCAATACTGTTGTGTATTTCACCATGTGTTGTGATCTCGTTTTATTCATTATGTATACATCGGGTTATGGTTAAGATTTTTGAAATCTAACTGGTGTTATGTGTTCTTGTGATTTAAGAAAATGGCACCAAGAGGAAGGCCCACAAGAACCACGAGGGCAAGGCCAGTCACCGCGACTCCCCCACCAGTCACCACAACTCCCCCACCAGTCACAACAACTCCCCACGGTCACAGACCTCTACCCCACTTCCGGTCACCAGTGCCCAACTGCAGGCCATGATCGACGAGGGTGTCACTGCTGTGTTGGCAGCACGTGCTACGACCCGAAATGGTGACGATAGCCATACCTCAGGAACAGGGGTAAGAAGGAATGAACGCACCATTCGGGAGTGCACCTATCAAGACTTCATGAAATGTCAACCCTTATTCTTCAAGGGTACAGAAGGAGTGGTCAGCTTGACCCAGTGGGTTTGAGATGGAGGAAACTGTGTTTGCATAAGTAAATTGCACTGTGGAGAATAAGGTGATGTTTGCCATTGTTACTCTTATAGGGAACTGCTCTAACATGGTGGAACTCACATGCTAGGACAGTGACTAATGAGGTGGCATATGCAATGACGTGGTCTGACTTGAAGAAGAAGATGACAACTAAATATTGTCCGAGGAATGAAATCAAGAAGATTGAGGTAGAGTTGTGGAACCTAAAAGTACAAGGCACCGATGTGGTAGCCTACAACCAACGATTTCGGATCTGCATTGCTGGAGTGACAGGCATGTACCCTGAAAGAGACTGACAAAATTGATCGATATGTCGGTGGGATGCCCGACTAAATTTTTTTCACAGTGTTGGTGGCATCGAAGGCAAAGACCATGCAGGAGGTATTGAGATGGCAACTGACTTGATGGGATAGGAGATAACACTTTGGCTGAGAGGCAGACAGAAAACAAGAGGAAGTTTGAAGACGCTCCTCGATATAACCAAAACCAACAACCAAACAAAAGGCAGAACACAGGCAGGGCCTATGCTGCTGGGAACAGTGACAGGAGACCATATGAGGGGGCTAAACCTCGATGTCCCAAGTGTTACTTTCAACCAATAATGGTCCTTGTTACACCACCATGCACTAACTGCAAGAAGCCTGGCCACCTGGCCAAGGACTGTAGGAGCCGGCCCGCGACTGCAAACAAAACAACGCAATAACTTATAACAACAACAACCGGCAAAACAATAACAACAACAACCGTAACAACAACAACCAAAGAGCCCAAGGGGCAAATACCAATGCCATCGTTTGCTTTGAGTGTGGGGCTCCAGGCCACTACAGGAGCAACTGCCCCCAGTGGAAGAACAAGAATCAGGGAAATGTAACGGTTGTAGCCAGGGCTTATGCAGTGGGAGTTGCATGGCAAACCCAGACAACACGTTGTGACGGTCGTTTCTCCTACACTCCGTTGTGCTTCCATTTTATTTGTTACTGGTACAGATTAGAAGTTTCGTGGTTGCTCATTTAGTGCTTTGATTAATATATCCCCCCACTACATTAGATCATTGGTTCTAACATTGGAATTTAGTGATGGTAGAGTTAATTGGGTGGTAAATACGGGTATTACTGGGATGCACGTTAAAATTTTTTTCTGATCCTCGTTTCACGTCGACCTAATGCCTGTAGAAATGGGTACTTATGACGTCATAATTGGCATGGATTGGTTGACGAAAAACCAAGCCGTTATTGACTGTGCTAAGAAAATCGTTCATATTCCCTTTGGGAGCGAAATCTTAATTTTTCATGGAGACGGAAAGTAGAAATAAAAGCGGACTTCGATTAAACATCATCTGTGCTCAAGGGCCAGAAGTATCTGCTTCAGGATTGTCAACTCTTTTTGGCACATATTTCCATCAAGGAGGCTGGTGGACAAGTCGAAAAGAAGAAGCACTTTCAGATGTTACCGATCGTCAAAAATTTTCCCGATGTATTCCTGAGGACTTGCCAGGTTTCCACCTACCAGAAAGTGGGAATTTCACATCGCATCTGTACGGTGCTGCACCTGTAGCACGGGCACTTATCGATTGGCATCCATAGAAATGAAAGATTGGCGGATCAACTAAAGTGCTTTCGACAAAGGCTTTTATAAGACCTAGTTCGTCCCATGGGGAGCTCCAGTTCTATTCGTCAAGAAGAAAGATGGGATCGTACGGTTGTTGATAGGATTTTCGGGAAACTAACAAACTAACGGTGGAAGAACGTTATCGTTTCAAGAATCGATGACTTTATTCGATCAACTTAAGGGTCGGTGGTTTACTTCAAAAATCGACCTAAGGTCAGGATATACCAATTGAAGGTTCGAGGAGAAGACATCTCGAAAGATGCCTTCAGAACTCGATATGGACATTATGAATTCCAAGTTATGCCGTTTGGTTTGACCAACGCACCTGCTGTGTTTATGGACCTCATGAACCGAGTGTGCAAACCTTATCTGGACAAATTCATAATTGTCTTTATTGACAATATTTTGATCTATTCTAAGAGCAAGCAAGAGCACGAAGAGCATCTGAAGATAATATTGGAGTTGTTGAAGAAAGAGGAGTTGTATGCAAAATTTTCCAAGTGTGAATTTTGGATTCCCAAAGTACAGTTCCTCGGTCACGTGATTGATAATAAAGGCATTCATGTGGATCCAGCCAAGATCGAATCCGTTAAAGATTGGGCATCTCCTAAGACACCAACGGAGATTCGTCAGTTTTTAGGTCTTGCTGGGTATTATCGACGATTCATTGAAGGGTTTTCAAAGATCGCCAAACCAATGACCAAGCTCACTCAAAAGAAGGTCAAGTTTGAGTGGGGTGACAAACAAGAAGCAGCGTTCCAGTTATTGAAGCAGAAGTTGTGTAGTGCACCAATTCTGGCTTTACCCGAAGGAAGTGAAGATTTTATCGTATACTGCGATGCTTCAAAGAAGGGTTTGGGCGCTGTGTTGATGCAAAGAGAAAAGGTGATTTCTTATGCATCACGCCAGTTAAAGATCCATGAGAAGAACTATACTACTCATGATCTGGAACTTGGAGCAGTAGTGTTCGCTCTGAAGATTTGGAGGCACTATCTGTATGGTACCAAGTGTACGGTGTTCACTGATCATAAGAGTTTACAGCATATTCTTAATCAGAAGGAATTGAACATGAGACAACGCCGATGGTTAGAGTTGCTTAGTGATTACGATTGCGATATTCGTTATCACCCAGGGAAGGCAAATGTCGTTGCTGATGCTTTGAGCAGGAAAGAACGGGAACCACCGTTAAGAGTTCGAGCTTTAGTCATGACTATTGGCTTGGATCTTCCTAAGCAAATCTTGAATGCTCAGACTGAAGCACGGAAACCAGAAAACATCAAGAGTGAGGATGTTGGAGGTATGCTGATTGAAAATGCTAAATATCCAGAGGCAATTAGAACGGAAAAGTTGGAACCTCGTACGGATGGAACCCTATGCCTCAATGGCAGGAGTTGGTTACCTTGTTATGGCGATTTGCGGACTGTGATCATGCACGAGTCCCACAAATCGAAGTATTCTATCCATCCAGGTTCCGAGAAAATGTACCAAGACGTAAAGAAGCTATATTGGTGGCCCAATATGAAAGCTGATATCGCCACCTATGTTAGCAAGTGCTTGACCTGTGCTAAGGTCAAGGCTGAACATCAGAGACAATCGGGTTTGTTGGTACAACCCGAGATACCTCAATGGAAGTGGGACAATATCACGATGGATTTTGTCACAAAGCTTCCTAAGTCATCACAAGGGTATGACACCATTTGGGTAATCGTTGACCGTCTTACAAAGTCAGCAATCTTTATACCCATGAAAGAAACTGACCCTCTGGAGAAGCTAGCGAGATTGTACGAAACTAGCGAGAATTTACCTAAAGTAAGTAGTAACAAGGCATGGATAACCGGTCTCGATTATTTGTGATCTGACCCTAGGTTCCGCATCAAAATTTCTGAGTCACTTCAGAAAGCTTGTGTACAAGATTAGATATGAGTACAGCATATCATCCGCAAACTGACGGACCAAGCGAGAGAACCATTTAAACTCTCGACGATATTCCTTTAGAGCTTGTGTGATCGACTTGGAAAATGCGGTTGGGTTAAACATTTGCCATTGGTCGAGTTTTCATACAATAACAGTTATCATGCTAGCATTAAGGCTGCACCCTTTGAGGCACTTTACGGTAGAAAATGTCGTTTGCCTGTTTGTTGGGCTGAGGTTGGAGAAGTTTAACTCACTGGTCCAGAGATAGTACAAGAGACGACTGAGAAAATCATTCAAGTTAAGCAAAGGATGCAGCCGAGCTCGTATAGCAAAAGAGCTACTGCTGATTTGAAGCTTAAGCCAATGGAGTTTGAGGTTGGAGATAAAGTGATGCTCAAGGTTTCGCCTGGAAAGGGGTTTTACGTTTTTTGGCAAACCGAGGGAAATTAAATCCCAGATTTGTTGGACCTTTAAGGTAATAAAAATAGTTGGATGACGATGCTTACAAGCTCGAGCTTCCTAGAATCTGAGCAAAGTTTCATAATACATTTCATGTGTCCAACTTAAAGACGTTATGCCGACGAACCCCTTACCGTTCCGTTGGTATGGACTTCATTTTGATAGACAAGCTTCAGTTGTGTCAAGAACCTAAAGAAGATCACAGATCGTGAAGTAAAACGGTTGAAAGCGAAGCGTATCCCATTAGTCAAAGGTTACTATGGAACTCCAAAAAAAAAAAAAAAAAAGAAGGTCCAGAGTTTACATGTGGACCGTGAAGACATTTCAGGGAATAATATCCCCACCTCTCCAAGACACACCATCATCAAGTGCCGCGTCTTAAGCCTTGAGGACAAGGCTCATTTAACAGGGGGAGACTATAACACCTCGTGTTATTTAGTCATATATATATAATTTAATCCACTACTTATTTTTTAGGGTTATTACGCGTTTCTTTTAAATCTTAATCGTTAGAGCTAAATCGCGTGAATCTGAAAATATCATACAAATATAAAAGGACATTAAACAATTAAAAGTTTATATCTAACAATTATAGTGATTATTTAGGAGGATAATTATTAACTTGTTCATCATTATTTTTATTGGTTAACGTAAAAGCTTATCCTTTTCACGATAAAATGGCGTCTAGGCATTCTCGGAAGTTCCAAAACCTAACTCAGCCAAAACAAATACCCACGATTTATACCCAATACCCAAAATACTAAATAAACATCACATAATATGTATATGTGGCCCGAAATTTTCAAGTTATGGGACCAAGACTTATCACTTGTTCATAATATCTAGATATTAAGAAATATCTAGGAAACAAACTCTTACACCATGAACCACTTGGCAAACTAACCTTGTGCAAGGGTTAGAAAGTAACCCTGGTTAAGTTAATAAGATATTTTTACTATAAATACACATGCTTGCATAAGTAAACTTTGCATAAACTCTTTACTTACAAAAATTCATTTTCTTTCTCTTTTCTGAGCCCTAAAACCCACGGCATTTTTAAGTTTCATAATCAAACCATACAAAATTTTTCTACAATCCATACAACCCTTTACACATCAATCCTAAGGCACACTAAAGTGTTTTCAAGCATTGGATCATCATTTGCAAGTATTAAGGAAGAAAAAGGGAAGGTTAGGTTTCAAACCAAATCTAGGGTTTATAAGCTTGTAAGCTTTGGTTTTGAATCTAAACATGGGTTTAGAACTTATTTCACATCTCATACATTATCACTAAGGTCTTCTTAATTCCTTTATGCTTTTTATTATCATATTTTATTGTGTTTATATGTGTAATTATGCTATAACCACCACTAAGGACTTTTTTTAATATGTAAAATGAGTAAGTATTTATGTTTTAAGATTTTAGGCACTTATTCTTATGTCATAGGTCATATATATCATGGAAAAGTAATGTAAAAGTATGAAACCTATGGATATAAGTATAAACATTTTAGGTAAATTAGTGTTTCTAATAAGGTATCTTAATCTTCAACATGTGAAATAATGGAAAGTAAATGGTTAAACTTGTTAATCATGGACTAATGGAAAATATATGGACTAATGGGACATTAATATCAATATCACATAAGTTACATATGGTTTATTAGTTTTTTTTAAAGTAAACTAACTAAATTAATTAATACATAAAACAAAGTTTTAAACACATTTTGTAAATAAAATCTTAGGGGCTGTTTTGTAATTTCGAAAATACAAATATGTTTTATGATATTATAAAAGACTACATGTCTCAAGGATCGATGGTCATAAATAACTCGAAAAACCGATTAATAACAAGAAGAACGACTATTTTACAATTTACATATGTTAATACTTTATAAAACAATTTTATAAAAAGAACTATTCACCACAGAAACTTATACCTTTTAATAAACACCATAATATGATAATACTAGTTTTTTTTCAATTAGCAGAACGTGCTCAAAAGAATCTCTAAAACGGAGCTATAAAGACTAAGATAACGGCAAAAACAGGTTTTTTTTACGTTTAATTAAAACCTGAAAACGAGTAAATAAGCTGTCGTGAACATAAACACACTATTCCATCGCAGAATAGCAAAAACTTAAAATGTAATATTTTGATTGCACTTCGTCTTACAACGAAGACTCGTGGAACGTAAGAAACGCGACAAACAGACTTAAAACGACCAAATTACGGTTATTTTTACGAAAGTATATTTATAAACTTTTCACTTTATAAATATTATGTCTTACTAAAACGATTAGTCCGAGATTATGCTATATAGAAATAGAGTGGTAATCAAAGAGTTCGATAATACTAGGTGTTACATATGAGGCCCTCTTCGGATGCGTATCGAGGATTGTTGGATTTATGATTTAAAGTGTCCTAACCGCGTACGTCATGGCATGACCTATTTAATTATGATAGCCCAACGATAGTACGATGTAACAACCATAAGATTATATTCAATGTATTTAATTAAAGTACCAGTACTTTATACACCTTCATTAAATAGTTGCATCTATCGTCTTGCTGAACTTTTTTATCTGGATTATTTGGACTATAATGTACTCAAGGTAGTTCATAGCCCCACTTTTTAACAGTTTATCTATTTACTATTATTTGGGGTGCAAACATGCTTTTTTTTATAATATTAGACGCAAGTGTTTAAAGTATATGTTTATGAGTTTGCCTCAGTAGCGATAACCCTCCTGAGCCCATTTTCCATTGAACTGTACAAATGCATAGATGTAGGTTTGTAAATTGCATTAGTGTGAGCGTGAATGATATAAATAGATCTATTGGGATTAAACTCCCTGTTTGGGTGATTAGCTATCACCGCGAATGAACATTGACCATGTCGCACTTAGATGTTGCGGGTTACAACATCTGTACGGGCAAAATAATTGCTAAAATAGCAAAATACAGGTTTGAGCTATCATGGCATGAGCTTAGTGCAACAGTAATCTGTTTTGTGATTGTTGGCATCTGTTGTAAAACACGGGAACGTCTTTGCGTGTCCGCATAAATTTAAATACATTAAACCATGAATTCAACAACAATTTTTGATTGATGTTTAAGCAATGTTTTCAGGAGGCAACGAGCCCAGGTGCCAAGGATGCTTTGGATTATGTTTTGATTGCACTGTTAAAGATTATGTAGCACATGTTTTTGAGAAATCTATGTTATCTTTTGTAATAATAAACAAAGAACAAGTAAAGCTATAAGCTTTTGTAATATGTCTTTTATTTAAATCCAATGTATCAATTTAAATGACTTTTGTGTCGTTCTTATATATATCTTGTGCTGTTGATCTTGAAGTAACATGCCTCGGATCCTTATTCCGCTGCGACCCATTTTGGGGGTGTTACAAAATGGCAAATGTTTTTAATAAAGCACATTCAACTGTTAGAAGACCCATTAACAACAAAACATCAACTAAAAATAGTAATTTTAATCAGAGGGTTAATACTGTTAGTGGTAAGAATGTTAATACTGCTAGGCCAAAAGCAGTAGTTAATATGGCTAAGCCAAAAGTAGTACTTAATGCTGTTAAGGGAAACCAGGTTAATGCTATTACGGCCTCAGCTTGTTGGGTTTGGAAACCAAAGACTAAAGTGATAGACCATGTTTCTAAACACAGCAGTGCATCAACCATTTTGAAAAGGTTTGATTATATTGATGCACAAGGCAGATCTAAGTCAGTGATGGTTTGGGTCCCCAAAAGAGACTGATTTTCTTACCACATGTACAGGGCAAACCACAAATGGATTTACAGGACCAAGGAGTGATTGACAGTGGATGCTCAAGCCATATGACAGGAAACATGTCCTATCTTACTAATTTTGAAGAAATTGATGGAGGATATGTTGCCTTTGGTGGTAACCCAAAAGAGGGAAAATCACAGGCAGAGGTACAATCAAAACTGGTAATTTAGATTTTAAGAATGTGTACTTTGTAAGAGAGTTACAGTTTAACCTTTGTAGTGTCTCACAAATGTGTGACAAAAAGAATAGTGTTCTCTTTAATGACACTAAATGTATTGTTTTATCTCTAAACTTTAAATTAACTGATGAAAGTCATGTTTTATTTAAAGTTCCTAGAAAGAACAATATGTATAGTTTTGATTTAAAGAATATTGTTCCTAAAGGAGGTCTAACTTGTCTCTTTGCAAAAGCCACATCTGATGAATCTAAAGTTCCACATAGAAGGCTTGGACACATAATTTCCAAAACTAAGAAAACTGGTATTAAGGGAAATTCTTGTAGGAGTTTACCTACAATTTTTTTTGAAAAATGATCCACACTTGTGTTGACTTGACAAAAAGAAAGCAACATAGAGCTTCTCGGTAAGTACTAAAACAGTAAGTTCAGTAACCAACCTTCCATATGTTGCACATTAATAACCCCCTATGTTTTTCAAGTCATTGACATGTTGATAAATCCGCAATGTAACCTTTTGTATTGTACTCATTTGCTTTAAAAAATCATAAATGTTGAGCTAAATCGCGTAGCTACAAATTAGCGTTCAAAGTAAACGGTCCATCAATAAATTAAATGATTACAATCACGCAAGGTTTATATAATTATTTTGAGAATAATTATTAACTTTGTTCATTTTATTTTTATCGGATACGTAAAGTGTATACGTTTCGCGATAAATTGCGTTTAGGCACTCCCGGAACCACCAAAACTTCTCTACGCTTCAACAAATACCCACTTTTATACCCAATACATAAAAATTACAAAATATATCATCTATATCTAATGTTTGCCGAAATTCTTGCCATTTATTCAAGTGATATAAGGAAAACTCTTCCAAGTTGGTCAAATGAACACCATGCTTCATAAATGCCACACCATACTTTGTTTCTTTGACCTAAAGACCAAGACCATGACTATGACCCATCCCTATGACCATAACATGTTCCCTTGACTAGAAATACTTCTTATATACATGCATTTCATAAGAGATAACTCATACATGCTTAAAAACTTAGCAAAAATCAAAAACTCTTCCCTTTTTCCTCTCCATATGCT